>CABEEJ010001641.1:0-111352 GCA_901482245.1 Timema douglasi
CCCCTCCCCCGAATCCCCAGAGTGGGCCATATCTATTGTTAATGTACTCGCACACGGTATTGTAAACATTTTGGAGGTTTTCAAACACTGGAAATATTACATTTTAGAAAACATTCTAAAGTAGTTTCAAGTAAGGAGTGGTAATGATTAAAGTTAAGACTTAGAAAACTCAGGAATAGCTTTAACAAAATATATAGGTTTTCAATTAAATGAATTAGATAGTTTTAAAATTGGTAGATGAATTCAAAAGATTGATTATATTTTGCCTTTAATGAGCAACAAAATGTCATATATAACAATTTTAAATAAATTGATATAGCATTATCAACTAAATAAAAACATGGGTTGACGACGAGTCTAAAATACGCATATAACATATTAAAATTTAGTTACAAAACTTGGATACAATAAATTAAGGACCAAAACAAAGTTTAAAGATCAACAGTGTTGTAAATTAGGTTATAAAATTGAATTAATAGGTTAGCTACTCCCAATGAAGTTTAACAAAGTAATGAAAATGTTCTTGTTATCACGATTTGAAGAATATTTTAATTTTAAGGTTATGTATAAAATCTAAGCCATATCTTGGTCTAGTCCCATTACTTCTTGTAATAATCAGCATCCTTCCAATCCTTATAACCTTAAAATTAAAATTATTATATTCTTCAAATCGTTGTAACAAGAACATTTTCATTACTTTATTAAACCTAATTGCGAGATGCTATTCCATTGATTCAATTTTATAACCTAATTTACAACACTGTTGATCTTTAAACTTTGTTTTTGTCCTTAATTTATTGTATCCAAGTTTTGTAACTAAGTTTTAATATGTTATATGAGTCTTTTAGACTCGTCGTCAACCCATGTTTTTATTCAGTTGATGATGTTATATCAATTTATTGAACATTTTTATATATGACATTTTCAACACAGTGAAAACAGTCGTGTTCATGTACAGTAGGCTACACATCTGTCCAATTTTAAAGTATATTAGGCTTGATTCAAATTGTCGAAATTAATTAATTTTTCAAAAGTTGAAACACTTTGATCCACTTTTGTTTATCCTTGAGCCTTAGCTCTGCTAGTATAGGCTACAAAGTAAATTCATCATATTATATTAAAATGGATTTATGTTTGGACTTAATTTAGCTTGTATTGAAAGAAATTAATTTTGGTCACCACATGATTTTAATTTAAACAATTTTAAGCTAGTTTAAAATATTTATAGATATTGCGTCTCTCTTGGGCTAACTTTGATAAGTGTAATATAACGCTTGATATTTCTTTTTAAAACACCCTAAAGCCCTTGGTATGTATATATATATATATATATATATATATATATATATATATATATATTGGACACNCTTGACCACAAAATGATATATAAAAGGAAGTTGAATAAACCAAACATAGAGGTCACAGGCGTGCGTAGCGTGGGTGACACGAACGTGATTTTAATAAGTTTATTATTAAGGAATTATGAAGATATATTTTGTTTTAAAATACAAGAATTTGTTAGAAAAGTTAAAATTTAACGTAGTTGTATTTAATTAAATTTAAGATAATTAAGAATGATTACTTTGAACTAGAAACCAAATTTTGGTTCATTCAACTGGGATTTATCACAAATTTTGTGAAAACACGGCTCACGAAAAAAGGGGTCCTTACTTAGCCCTAATCCAATAGTGAAATTAAATAGGTATATCCCGGGCGGGTGGTAAGACACGGTGAAAGAACTAATAATACCAAACTTGAGTCTCTAATAAAATCTGTAATGATATTCTTCCTCATTTTTTTAAAATTCGCAATCTGTGTCGATGTCATGAAGTGCGCAGTGGATGTGTCGGCGTGGAATGACATGTCCTAACAACCCCGAGCTGGTGCATAGTATGCATGACGTCACTCATGCAGTTACACCTTGTTAACACAGGACCCTCTCGGAATACGTGACTCTTGTTCGGTATTTCAACCCGCTACCCCCTCTCTCTTTTACCACATGTGATATCTAGGGATGGACGGGGAAATGAGCAGGGGGGGGGGGNATCAGTGAAAGCTTAAAAAAAAAAAGTAACTGCACAAAATATCAGGGTTTTTATTAATAACATTATTTTCTTCTGGTCGTGTACATTTGATATAATATGTAAACAACACTTCTATTATAAATGCTTCGAGAGAAAGAGTTTTTTATTCTAACACTAGAAATTAAAGAAGCAAACAAAATCACACAAGCCTGCTTCTGTGACCGCATGGTCCAAGACGCCATTCCTGCATTAAACTAGATTGCTGACTATGGCGATATCGGTGTTTAAATCCCGGTCGGGTGTACTGATAGTGGTTTTAACTATGTGGATTTCCACTCTTCATTCAATCGAATGTAGGTACATCTCTTCTAAAATTTAACCTACCTCATCCCTAACACTTTAGTGTGAATAGTACATATACGTACAACCAGAACGGTTAGTAAAAGCCAGTGCTAGGAAGAATCATGCACTTCTGTGTGAAGAAGTTCAAGTTGTTGGATTATGTTAGTATTAGCAAAAGTTGAATTAGGGGACATTATCTGCCAATGTCCGAAGGTGTAGTGATACTTACAGAGGGTGGCTCAAGGACACAGCTGGTTTTCCCACAAGGTGAAGACCGAAATGGTCAACAGGATAGGAGGTCCTACCCTCTGAGTCCTCCATCACCCACATACTTTGTCCCATGACTTCTTTGGAAGAGAGGTTGCCGAGTATATTTGAGTCGGGACTGGCCTTCCTACCCTCCTCACCCATCCCCCTCCTTTGACAAAGATGTTCGATGGCACGTGTCAACTGTCAATATTCACCCTTAAATTTTAAAGATGGGTTCTGTTTTAGGAGAATTGTGGTTAACGTTAGGGGCTGCGAACAGCCGAGTGGAAATCCAGAGTGGGTAGACTCTTAAGGCGACCTGCCCTTTTCATTTGGTGTTGAAATACAGAGCCATGGGAACAAACGGCTATCTTCAAGAATTTTTATTGTTTTACAATTTTATTTTCGGAAACGGTTTGTTCAAGAATATAAGCACGTCGATTAAGTTGTACATTTATATATACACACCTCTCTTATAATTTTAACGGTGAACAAATATCGATAATTTTCACATTTTTCAATAGAAAACTGCCGGCTTCAAAACAAATAATAAGATAACGTAACAATTAATAAACATTGATACATTACCTTAGAAGGGGTGTAAGAAATACTACTAGAAAAATTTCAACCGTTCTCGAGAAAACTGATATTTCCAAACGTATGGTTTTTCCGCAAGACGTTGCTACGCGCATAAACGGACCTCAGCTAACACACCTTCGTGGCCAGCCTGTAGATGACCGTGACGGCTTTGCAAATATAATGAGGTCTAACGGAATGAATGTTTATCTTATTTCAATATAAAATTTGGTAGTGATCGTATAGTGGGTTAAATTAATTAAAGAAATCTATATTTAAATTTATTTTAGCAATTCACTCGATACACGTCACGCGTCGTATTTAGTGTGAGAGTGGCCGTCAACCGATTTAAGGTGAATTACAATATCCACGGCTTAGCCGTGATCTAATATAACTACTGCGGGCTATCACGCCTGATTATTTTTATTAAAATAATTATAGCCGCGGCGACTAAACGAGCGACTAACGCGAGGGGTCGTTTAAAGGTTCACACAAAATATGACACCCCAGAGTTCACCTGGGAGCGCCCTTGGCCGTAGCCCGGTGAGACCAGACAGCTGAGTCTCCTACTCGATTCAACGGATACTATTTTTTAAATATTGGAGAAATACTCCCATTGGTCCAGAAGATCCAACATGGACGAACTTAACTGTCCCCCGGACCATTAGCGCGGTCCAAAACAAGGGAAGGAAGCCCCCCCCTTAATAGCTTTTAGGAAGCTATTGTTACTGGCGGCGACTCTCACAATTTTCTGGCTAACAGGTTATGGACCTTCCAATATCCCGTTACTGCCTACAGGGTTGCTAATACATATTATTTTCTAACGTTCATAAAGAATTGCATCAACGTGTCCGGTAGCTAGCGCCATCTACGGTTTCTGTGATCCATCTGTTCTTGTTGGTGCGGAAGGATACTTTGGTTGGTTGTGAACCTCGCCCCAACTTTCACCCTCCCACCGACCATCCCATAAAATAGGTTTCAGAATTGCACTCAACAATCTATTGCTTCTTTTGCATTAATTATTATCACTTAGAGGAATAATAGACTGAGACAAATAATAATAATATATTCAATATTAGCTTTAAGTGAAAATAACTCTGTCTATGACCGGTCCTATCAATCCTAATGCTAACTTTCTAAACACTACTATCCTTTACCCGTAATCTTAGATGAATAATGACCTAAGGCATATAAAATAATATATTTTAATATAATATTCACTTTGGGATAAACACATTTTCTGACAAACGCTAATTAGTCTTAAACGTCATTTACTATGTTTAGGAGTAACTAAACCGATCCTTTTGCACACATTATAGACACTTTGAGGTGTGTAAAATAATACAAATTGAATCAAAATTAGTTTAAAGATAAATCTTTTTTGGACCAACTTCATTGATCGCTATGCATATAAAAACACCCTTACACATCATCTTAGATGAATAATGACATAAGACAAATAAAATATTATACAATTTAAATATTGTATATTATATGTCTAATATATAAAATATAGGGCGTAGAAAATGTAGGTGTAACCAAAAAACTTCCCCCTCCCTATCCATTCTCCCTACCTTTACCCTCCGTTCCCTGAAGGTCTGATATGGGACAGCGGGCCTGCTAACGTTACGACAGTCAACTACTTGAGCCCGGAACGGTAAACTATTCTCTCCCCATCTCCAAATCCTACCCGAATCAATCCTCTCCTCTCTCCCACCCATCTCTTCACCTCATTCACAATCCTCAAACATTGCTGTTGCACGCCTCTTCATCAGGTGGAGATAATACATTCAATCCATAGAGTCCAGATTGGTAAGTCCATAGTCTGTAAGAAGGTAGAGATATACTCTACACTAACAGATTGATGTCCACAGAGTCCTGATACGTAATTCTGTAGTCCGTAAGACGATATAATATCTACAGTAACAGATTAATGTCTACAGAGTCCTGATACGTAATTCTGTAGTCCGTAAGACGAATATAATATCTACAGTAACAGATTGATGTCCACAGAGTCCTGATACGTAATTCTGTAGCCCGTAAGACGATATAATATCTACAGTAACAGAATGATGTCCACAGAGTCCTGATACGTAATTCTGTAGTCCGTAAGATGATATAATATCTACACTAACAGATTGATGTCCACAGAGTCCTGATACGTAATTCTGTAGCCCGTAAGACGATATAGTATCTACAGTAACAGATTGATGTCCACAGAGTCCTGATACGTAATTCTGTAGCCCGTAAGACAATATAATATCTACAGTAACAGATTGATGTCCACAAAGTCCTGATCCTTAAGTCCGTAAGAAGAGCTAGACTCCACAGTAACAAATTGTTGTCCATAGATTCACGATCTTTAGTCCGTAGAACTCCGTTGAAGTTGATCAACTTTAATGGACTGTCATTACAGACGGCTATGGAGAGCCAATCCCAGGTAGGTCTATATTATTAAATGATCACCTATATGCGAATCTAAATTAAAGCACCAGGTGATGGTAAAGGAAATGGTTTATATTTTCTAAACGTATAGTATTTTCATTTATCTACCTTTAGTAGTGATTTCTAGAAAACTTCAATTTATTATGGCTATCGTTATTTTAATTAAGAACACTAAACAAAAAATGAAATAATGAAAATTTTGATTATGTTTATACATTTTTCTGAAAATATTTTATTTCCACAAGTCCAATTGTACAAAGCTTTATTACCATCCCATTGGCTGAAACGACATCACGTGATTAAGGTGGGGTGTAAATGGACGTTATAACAGGCCAGTGTTTTTGCAGTTTTTATAGCAAAACATTTTGTGGCCAAAATAAACAAAATATTGATCCATTAGAAAGATAGAGTTTAATTTTCTTCACACGGTGATATCATTAGTATTTTAATATCAGTCCCAAGGGTGTCTTGAAATTTAACTATTTCTCTTAATTAAAAAAGTTGCTCATCTATTGCCGCTGTGATCATGACAAATATTCAACAACTCCGTGTTTCTACTGGGACAATATTTTATTTGTTTATACCAAAAAATAAAAGGTTTTGAATTAAAAGCTGCAAAACACGGGTCTTTTCTCGCGTCTCCTACTATCACTTCTTTTGGACTACAAGGATAAGGAGCTGACGTAGTCCTCTCGTTACAGAGGCCAGGGTTGTTTTCTTACAGCCCGTCCAGCCTAGGAATGGTTGTGACAGCTATCAGATCTACTCTCATGTATTAGTAAAAACATATGAACTACCAGACCAAATCTGCTGTCCCTTCTGGCCAGTCAAAACTTTCACAATAAACAATAATTTATTTTTAATTATTATTTTCTTTTATTTGTTTTTACAATATTGAAACACGAACTTATAAAAATAACTGTTTAGATGTTTCTTTTTTGTGGAATCGGATCTGTGGTTCACTTAAAATTACTTTAAAAATAAGACCTTTTAAAAGGTTATATATAATATTCCTTAAAAAAGAAACATCTAAACGGTTATTTTCATAAGTTTGTGTTTCAATATAGTAAAAACAAATAAAAGAAAATAATAATTAAAAATAAATAATTTGTTGGCAAAGTTTTGACACCCCCCAAAAAAGTGACAGCAAATCAACATGTGGTCTATTTTATTTTATTTTAAAGATATTGAACCGGATGAAATGAGCGTGGTTGATGACGTCATGCAAACAGTATTCTGTTGTGTTCATGCGCATGTGCTTGCAAAATAGAAAAGGTTTTATTTTGAAACTGATATTTTATGGATCTTTTTATAAGTTATAAATTTTTTAAATATAATTTATGGTGGTCATATATGAGAAGATAAAAGCGTGAATGTAATACTTTTTAATTGATTATTTAATGCACTTTTATATATTTTGTTGCCACAACCATGAAAAGAAAAAACATAACAGTTTATTAATGTTTTTTGTTCTTTCTATAAGTTACAAAAAATACGATTATATAGTAATCCTTAGGGAAGTATTATTAGCAGTATTAGAAGTATAACTAAGAACATAGTAATTACTAGTGACTTTCAAGCAATGTTTGCAATAAAACATCTTCTGTTAGCTGTCGGCGAGCAGCACCCCTACGCTGGATATACTATCTCCCTCTCTTTCTATCCCAGACTGCCATACCTCTGCCTCCCTGATATTTCAATTCCTGCCCTCCCAGGGGAGGGGAGCAAATGCCGCTAGGGGTATAAAGAGGGTAGATGGGGGGGGGAGGTGATGGAATGTGTCTAAGAGTCGAGGGAGCTCAGGCGAGGGCTAGGAGCAGGGATGGAGACGGAAAATTAATAAAATAAATAAAATGTTTTGTATAGAAAAGAGAGAACGTGGGAAAAAATGAAGGGAATAAAAATAAGAACAAAAGTAAAAAACTAAATGGCTCTATACAGTCAAACATACTTTCTCATATAAGTTAGTCTTTTAATAGTTTTCAAAAATCAGTCATCAGGATATAGCTACCTTCAAAACCTCTTACAAAAAAATGAACATTCACTCTCATGTAAAACCCTTTCCATCAACACAGTTTGATGAAAACGTTGGAAGTATTTTCAAAAAATTTCAAATTTTCGAAAATAACTTATTTGTAAAATAGTATTAATTTGTGGGTCAGAATCAAAATAAAAAACCACCTCAAAATATGACGACATAACAATTAAATAGAATGTTTGAACACACGCCATTAAATTGTTTCGGCTCTAGCCCTAGAAATAGGTTCTACTGAAGCAATATTTGATTTATTTTGGCAAAAAAAAAATGTGTTGTTATAAAAACTGAAAGAACACAGTGCTTAACTAGCGTCTCCAACATCTGCACCTTAAAATGTATCATTGTATTTCAAGTTTAAATATCTCTTATACTTTCTCGTTGGATTTATCCTTCTGATCAAGTATTTAAAAACAAATTATCAATACTAAATTAAATAATCCATTACATTAATTTTTTTAGCAACGCGTTTAGCTTATACGATTATTTACTGATTACACTTATGGTTTTAGGAAATAAGAAGATTATATTTAAAGGAAGTGTATCAACTTTTGCGTGGGGGAGAGTGTAAAACCATTTTGTAAAAACAACCCTAAGTACACCCGACTGAGATTTGAACCTTGATCTCCCCGTCATTGGCAGTCTAGCATTTAACAAGAGTAACGTGTTCGACCACGCGGCCACTGAGGTGGGTCACATTATATTAATTTTTCGAGAATAATTACTGTGCATGGGTTTTAAGACATCAGTCTCGCAATATATGTCAACATTAAAATAGTATATCTTAGGTACTAGATCGATTGCTTAGAAATTTTAATTCAAATAACGTGAGAATTGAGATGAGATATTAAACAAAAAGTTTTTTCGGAAGGCCACCATATTCAAACAAATAACCAGATTAGAAAATTATTTACAGTTCATACATCGTTCAGCCTGGTTTAAGAGAATGTCCCTAACAAATTTCGTTAAAATCGGTCCACTCATTTGAGAGGCGTCAGTTACCACCACGGACCGGCAATGGGACCGTCCGGAAGCGGAAGTAGAGTAGGTCCCACGTGCGGTGAGAGAGATACGTGGGCTTGCGTTTTTATCCTCCCTCCCTCCCTTCCTCCCCCTTTTTAATTGAATAGGTTTGTCCCGGTCCAGTTCAAGTGAGAGGGAAGCTAGTATACTGCATCAGGGCTGTACTAGATGGTGAACGATGAACTGCAGCGTCCAATGACGAGTGTATGGTGTCTCCAGAGACGTAACCACAAGATAAAAGAACTTGGACATAAAACAGCGACGTGTGAAGATATATGTTGGAACATTGTGAATTTACGGACTGAGGAATTTGAAATAATGTGAGTAGTGGCAATTTTATATGAAATAAATATTTATTTGGATATTTTAGTTTATTAATTTGTGTTGTAAATATTTCAGTGGTGGCTCATCAATAATATCTCGCCCACGATCATACATAATTTTTAAATTTCAGGACCCGATATTCGTGGGTTCACACCCGGCCGGGATCGAAGGATTTTTCTTGAGCGATAAAGATCCGTAGCACCACTTATTTCAGAGGGGAAGTAAAGCCGTCGGTCCCATGTCGATTGGGGCGTGTAAAATATGGAAATACTATAAATAAAATATTGATATAATGAGTGTGTTCAGAAAGTGCACGCTAAATACCTCAAATAAACAAATAAAATAATCCATTAGATTGTATTGACATAAACCTCACAGCATTCACTGTGACACAAGGTAAACAAGAGGATAATTAAAAAAAACTCTCATTACCGGGTGTATTTGAAAATTCCGAACCAGGCTTTTAGTTAGATTGCTTCCTTTGAATGAGTAATCAATCCTCGTCAAGCCAACTTGCATTTTTTACGTGACCAGACATTAAAACGTTGTCCATATTTTAATATTGCCACCCATTTAGCTATCAATATTTTGTTTGACAATCCCATTATTTAAATAGCGATTCTTTTTTTTATCGCTGTTGTTTCAGTGAGAAAGAATACCGGTAGATTTCCTACACAATTATTTAAATTACTATTCAAATGGAAAAATAATGGAACTTTTGTTGAATGCTTCATTCCAACATTTACATTCAAAACAGAAACTTTATCATTTTCATTTACTTTGAGAAATTTAACGTGCACTTTCTGAACAGTATTATTATATCAACACACGATAATTTCTATGAGTGAGCACGAAAGGAACTACCAATTTTAAAGGGAAGCGTATTTTCATCACACCTTCCAGAGTTCTTTTACACGCCACAATTGTCATGGGACCAATTGCTTTACTTCCCTTCCGAAGGAAGTTGTGCTACAGATATTTATCGCTCAAAAATAAATCCGTCAACCCGGCTGGGTTTGAACCCACGAACATTGGGTCCTGAAGTGAACACTTTACTTCAAGGCCACCGAAGATGACAGGGGCTTTATCGTTTCCGTAACGGGATTTTTTATTTGTATTTATTTTTAATGTGTTTGAGACACGAGCTATTAATATAATTCCAAGTGGATAGTTTAGAATGAATTCACCCACATTAGTGAAAAGTGAAGCTGTAAAAACTAAAGTGTTAACTCACATGTGGTAAACTACCCCAGTGAGTTAATCCGGTATTTAAACACTGACCACGCCATCAAAAGTGACTAGTTGCGATGCAAGTTTGGGCACATATTAGCACCAGAAGCATTACCATTGTAAGAACCATAAACAACCATTAAATAATTCAGCTACACCACTATTCTGACACCTGATACAGGCCAGTGACTTTTTTCAATGTGGAAACTTGCTTGCCATGTCAGGGTTTGGCATCCACTTAGTGAGGCTCCTCTAACTCATCATGGCTGTGTCCTTCGAGTGTAGCCACGCACATTACATGTGCAGCGAGCAATTCAGGAACCTATTACCCCGTGACTGCCATCGATCCCCGTCATCACCGGACAACTGGGGGAAAAAACCCACCTCGGTCAGTTAGCTCCTCCTCCAGTGAGCGCTGGACTCACAAGTCAGAGTATTGACACAATCTAAATTGCCCAGCAAGGACTATGTGATGGGGGCTGACCAGTTACCCCAGAAGGCAGAAGTTACCAACCGCTTGGTGTGGAACCTCCTCTACCCATGACTTCCCCATTAACTCCCACACATAGCTCTTACTTAACATACATGTTAGTCGCTATTAGACTTTGCCCGAGGGCCGCCAGGATTACCAGACGAGGAACATATCCCAGACAGAGAGGGGAAACCCCTTGTCCCGTCCTAGCCAGGACAGTCACCGCGAGAGCGAGCACACCTCAAACCCATGAGCTTCCAACCCTGACCCAGCGCCAATTCCGCTCACAACAGCCAACAGACGTTGCACACTAATGCACATGTTTCAGACATAGGTGTATTACGGCGAGAGAGATGGACAATATTTCGCACCAAATTCGAAATAATGAACATTCGAACAGCTCTGTCACGGAAACAATTCCGAAAAGAACACGTGTTCATATAAACTTTTTTTTAGAATGACCTATGACCTCCCAGGATATTGACCTTTCCTCCTGAAACATCCTGTGTAGATATATGTATGTCACCGGCAATGTGTGTAATCTAGGTGTTCTATAAAATGCCTAGGCTTTCTATATAATGCCAGAGTGGTTTTGGCAAAGTATGAAATAAACGCGTTTTTCTGTTGTATTTCATATTTATTTTCAAACTCTTTGTCTTTTCGAAGTCCCGGAATATGTTATCAATTCTTTTATCCGGTGCTGAGAGGTTAACCGCCATGCCCAAGGTACCGGGGTTCATACCCATATAGGGCCACCTAGAGGTCAGTCAGGCCATTACCTTGCTATGCTTCATTCTGTCACGAGCCCCTAAGTAATCCCATTAAGTTCTTTCATATATATTTTAATATTTCTCATCAACATCACATTGTGTAATAGAGCAAGGTAGTACAGTAAAACCATAAAAAACCAAGCTGAAAGTAAATTACGAACCTACACAGGTTATATTTACAGTCACTACCCCTTTCCTTGGTTGCAGCCCATCCTCGCATTTTAGACCCACACAAATGAGGGTGTGACATCTATATATGTAACATATATATATATATATACATCTCCAGCACATAACAAGTGAAGTGTGGTGTAGGTGTCAAGGGAGTGAGTGGTGGGGATGCTTGTATTGGTTTGCGTGGCATGCTGCATGTGTTGCCTACTCTCCAGGTGCATACAGCGCCAGCTTTGGAGTCTCGTAGCGGCGCCATTTGGCGTCACCGACCCCCAAGTTCATCACGTGGATATACTTGTCTTGTCCCTCCCTGCAAACTGTATGATTCTTTACCTATAGATCTGAATGACATATATATATATATTCGTACATACCTGCGCGTATGTATATCTGAATAACCGAAAATTCAATAACCATATATAAGGTTATTCAGATCTCCAGGTGAAAAAACACACTAGTTGTAGGGACGACGACAAGACAAGTATTTACACGCAATGAGCTTTAGGTCAGCGACGTCAAATGGCGGTGCTACGAGAGGTCAAAGTTGGAGCTGTATGCACCTGGAGAGTAGGCAACTCCTCAATCTCCAGCCCATAACAAGTGAAGTGTGAAGGAAATGATGACTAGTAACAGGCATCGAATTACCTGACCAGATATCTATTGGGGCATATATATAAGGACAAATTTGCTATCAAGGTGAATGATAAACATCAATATATATATAATTAGGGACATCCAAATGTTTCACAGATGGCTTTGTAATCTCTAAGTTTTTTTTTAAAAAAAAAGCACTGTATTTATCTACGATAAAAACAAATTTAGCACAACTGAGATTTTAAAAAATATTAATTTATAGAATATTTTCACCAGTGAAAAATGTATACTGAAAATTGATACATTTATTTAAAATAAAGAATATTTTAAATAAACTAAACTAAAAATAAAATTATGCTATTATTGATTAGTTTAGTAGTAAATTATCATCATATCTCTTAATGGTTGTAATGTCTACTACATGTAACTTAAGTGATTGTCCGAGTTAAGCACTAGTTTGAAGTATTTTTCTACGGTTGAAGCTGGCTATTTTATTGACCTGCAACAATTATTATTAGATGCAGATGTTTGATATGTTTAAGCCAGCTTTTCTTTTTCTTTTTATAAATTTCTAAAAATGTGAGGGGTCTGTTGTTTAAATCCCTTGTACTCACTTACCTCATCAAAATCGAGTTCTAGTCTTTTATCTACAACACTAGAAGCACTATTGAAAGAATCTTAAACTAAATGGCCACTTCCTTGTTTTACTTGTAAACTTTGCATTTTAAAAACTGAATTAGAGTGGTTGACAACTCTAACCTCACGCAACCCACTTTGGTGGTCGAATGGTCTAAGGTGACGCTCACAATAGACTAAACTGCCATTGACAGAATTATTGGGGGTTGCGCATTAAAGTAATGGAAAGGTGGCCCAACAAAATTATTTCTCTCCAGGCCCTCACACATATTATCTCTATGTATAATTTCCAAATTTTTGTGTATCTTTCCGCTCCCTCCAGAAGCCCCTAGATGACCTTGAGTGTTGAAACTTTGCACACTTATAGAATAAACCATATAGAAGAACCTAACTGAGCCAGATTTTGATTTTTTTTAGGGTAGTTTACTTAAGGTCAAAATGAGATCAAATATATTGTCTCAAATCTTGCTAAAGAGATTTTGATCAAAATTTGTATTTAGTAACTGTTAAACATTCCAAACAAAATGGCAATTTTCATTCTCACATGAAAATGTCTTTGAGGGTATCTTATATGCGCAGAAATTTCCAATTTTGATCATATCGAAAAGAGTGAATTGATGGTTATTCTCTTTGGTGGACAGATATGATATTCTTTTCTCAAAGTTTATATAAATATGTGTATTATTTCATCTATTCTCTTTGGTGGAAAGATATGATATTCTTTTCTCAAAGTTTATATAAATATGTGTATTATTTCATCTATTCTCTTTGGTGGACAGATATGATATTCTTTTCTCAAAGTTTATATAAATATGTGTATTATTTCATCTATTCTCTTTGGTGGAATGTGATGCTGTATTTTTCAATCATGTTTAATGCTCAATTTTAACACTTATATCTATCAGGAGACAGAACCTAACATAGCCAGATTTTCAATTTTTTCTATTCAATAAAATTAGAATTAATTTAGTTCACTATCATTTTAACCACTCTTAAGTAATAACTGACAGAAAGTAACTTTTTTTTTTTTTTTGCAAATAAAGCCCGACCTACCTCGCTTCTATCAATTGAGATTTATGTTTTATTAGGTTGATTAATATTATAACCAACCTGTCATAGACAGCCCTAAAAGCTATTTAGAATATGTAATACTATTGTCATTCGAGTTAGTAATGTTCCTAAAACCTAAATTATTCAAATAGATGAAATGGAGTTCAATGTTTCACTTTGCCTCTTATCAATAATGACTTTGTTTGTTAACTGAAATGATATCTTCGAAAAAATATGCAAATACAGCTCAGTGTAGGATTTTCAAATAAACTTAAGCATATTTTTAAAACCACTTGATAAAAAAAAATCTTGTAGTGTCACTATCTAAATATTCAATCCCATGCTTATAGGCACAAGTTGGTTTTTAAACTTAGTGTTAGCATAGGAACAAGAAAACAATTAAACAACACAACATCTTGCATAACCGACTGACAACATCGACAGAAAATATTTTATGACATTTCTGAATAAGTAAGAAAACTAGTTTTAATAGAAATGAAAAAGTGCAAAGTAAAATTGATAATGATATAAATGTATTTTATTCTCATATAAAAGTTGAAACCTTAAATACGTTTTTTTCATTGGCACATGTCTTATTGGTTCCTAGCAAAAAAGAGATATATGCTTTCATTTGTATATTGAATTTGTTTTATTGATTTTATTATAGTGACAAGTAAATTATCACTTAAGTATGAACAATAGAACACCCACCTATGAATAATTTTACTTCTTTTGCATAAAACACAACTGAATATTTATTTTGTTATTTTATTATACACTTGCATACATGAATCAATTCATGATAACATGATACCGGGTAATACAATATACAGAAAACAGAATGAGTTACTTGTCCATATTTACTTCAATTACATAATAATTTTGTTTCACAAGAAACAGCATTGGGTACAAAGTTTTGTATTTGTGTGTGTTTTTTTTAGATTTTTATTTGTTTTCTATTTTAACGTTATTTTTTAATTATTACATGTAGGTGGTACATCTATATAAAGTTTCTTATGTATGTAAATAATTTTATTCTGTATGTGCACTAATGAGGCAAATTTTATTTTGTTGTTTCAGTCTGTCAATCTTGACTTAATAAGCTTATCCAGCTTTTTTCTGTGTCCATCTGTCAAAAAATTAAAAACCAAAAACAGATCATTTGAATCTGACACATGAAAAATATAGTGTTAAGCTCCTTTGTTCATGGTGGCAATATATTTCATTCACACACATTTTTTTTCTGTTTTTTTTATTTATTTTTAAATTCAGTCATAATGAAATGTTGTTTACTTTGGATTATTATTCTACAAAAATTACCCTTTATTTAATTTTATTTAGTTAAAAATAAAGCCACTTTGAAAGTTAACATCCATACTAAATAATACCTTTATTACCAGTACTATCCCTCATGTCAAAACTATCTGACACTAATATATTAGGTCAATTTTTTTAATAACTAATTTTATCTGGTATATATAGAGGACCAAAACATGATAATATTAGTAAAAAATAGTTTTTTATTTAAAAATATTAAATATGCTTAGTTTATACAATAGAGTCTCGGAAATTTCTAATGTGGACTGAGATGGTGTCGAGTTATTGAAATGTCTGGTTTTACGGATGAACTTGAATAAGATGCATGTTTACTAAACATGGATGAATCACAGTACAGTAACAGTAATATACATACAGTACAATATAGTACATGTTAATATAAAGGTGTATGTATATACATACACGTAATATACAGAAAGCCAGTACAGTACTGGACATATAATATTGTATTGATTCGAATAACACATTACTAAATGGGAAAACTAACAAACACAGCACTTGTGAAAACACCACAGCACAAATGTTCCACTAGAGTTACACAAACTGAAAGGTTATACAGTCGAATGACTTGGATTGTGATGACTGGCGCCAACAACTGCGTGTGCATGCGCATGTCGAGTTACACAGAATGTCGAGTTATTGAGTGTTGAGTTTCCGAGACTCTACTGTATTCCATATTTTAAAGAGGAAAATATAAAAACTTATGATTTTCAAAAGATTATTTGACTATAGGAAAAATTTAGTACTAATCCTGATCGTGTTTTTGACTAAGTACCTAATGCAAATGATAAATTTATATCTTCTTTGTTATTATTTGTATTCCCTTCTTCTTATTTGATAGTAGCTTAGTCTTCCATGACGACATGTTTCGGTGTTATATATAGATGTTACAACATCTTCGGGTCGTATTTATGATAAAGATGATCATAAATAAGACTCTGAAACATATTGTCATAGAAGACTAAGGCTATATCAAATAAGAAGAAGAGGAGATTAAAAACAATAACAAAGTAGATAAGATTTTATCATTTATTACTCCTTACCAAATAAATATGAACATTATTAAAAACCTAATGCAAAGTTAGTGATTTCAATAAAATAGGCTCATACACATATATTTACTTTAATCTTTCTTATATTCAAATGACCAGCAAGTTGAGTTTCGAACTGAGGAAGAAACTGATGAAATGCTACTTTTGGAGCATTTTACTGTAAAGAGAATAAATTTGGACTCTTAAGAAAATGGAAAAGAAATATTTGGGGAACTTTGAAATGTGGTTCTGGAGAAGACTTGAGAAGATCAGGTGGACAAAGAGGGTGACAAATGAAGAAGTCCTAAGATGAGTGGGTGAATCATAGTGAACCATAGAAACATTTTGGATGTGATTCTTTGGTACAAAGTAAACTGGATGGGACACATCCTTAGGAGGAACTGTCTTCTTCATGACATCATAGAAGAAAAGGTGGGAAACAGGAGCTTAAGAAGGAGGATTAAAATACTGGATGACTTGAAGGAAATAAATCGGAGCTGAAGGAGGAGGCAGAGGACAGGGCGCACTGACGGTCTAAGTTCACTTACAAAAGGAATGGACTTGTCATAAAGCAGAACACATAATAATGATTTAAAAAAGCTTAATAGAATTTTCAGAATTTAGTAAATGCATTGATTTTTTCTAGCAATAAACAATGGTACAGTACCTTATAAACATATTTTTTGAGGGAAAGCAAAATTATTTTTTCAAATGAATAAGTTTTTATGTCTACTAAAAATAGGATACAAAATATTTTGAGTCGTAGTTTCCTTGTGGAAATATAACTGGGCCTATACATAAAATGTAAACAGTAAAATCGAAACAATTGTCTTGAAATAAAAATATAATGATTAAAATGTGGAACCTTTTAAAATGGATAACTGCGGTTATGTCCATTTTTTAATTGCAATGAATTAATTCAATATTTTGAGAGATTCTTGGAATTATTTTCACAATAACTTGAATAACCATAAAATTTGAATACCAGTATATTTTATTCGAGAATTAAAAACACTGATTGGTCCTAAATGTTATTAGAATTGTCCAAAATCCCCAAAAATTGTGAAATAAATGTCTTGAAATCATTATTTTGAAATAATTTTAAAATCCATAGCATGATTATATAAAAAACACAAACCCTAAAAAGTATTTGGTATTCAAACAACTTAGTAAGATTGGATTATATTACTAGATTTTCAAAATTGGTTAAGACCATTGTTTTTATTTCTAGTCCTTAAACTTTAATAATCACTTTCCTCATGGTGTCACTATTACAATATGTACAAAAAATATACATCATTTGTTAAATTATGTACAACTAGATTGTATTTTTAACAAAAAAAAAGCTTGCTTATATTGACAGAAAAAAAGTATGCCCTTTCAAATGAATGTTCAAATATATTTAAAATAAACCTATTTAATGGAATGTGATCCATACCTATTGTAATAAAAGTGAGTCACCAGGACCTGTTTCAAAAACTTTTGTCAAAATCGACCTTAGATAAACTTTATAAGATCCAAGCAAGTAAACAATCCACCATTAAGATTTATCTTATATGTTACACCCAGTTGGTTAAGTAAGCTTTATGGGCAAACATCTAAATGTTTCTTAAGACCTGTTTCTCCAAGTTGACACTTAAGTTAAAACTCTAAAACCAGACGTCACATTTTAGTACGGTTTTCTCTAGTATACTCTAAAAATACGGTTGAATTGAGACCATTCAAACTGTTTATCATACTTTTAAAAATAAAATAAAATTGAAACATTGTTATTTTCAAATTAAAAAAACTTTTAACCTAGTCACAATGTTGCTGTTGTCAAGTGAAGAATGCAGAAAACAACACTTCAATAAGAGTTCTTGATCAACCATAATATTGTGTACCTGATATCCTGATTAAATGAGCCTTAAGATGGGCTCATAATATCCAAAGAGGATGAAAACAAAGATAATCTACATGCGCTAGCTCAGGGATCTGCAATCAGTCGATATGGCGGAAATTTTTAGTAGATCATGTAATAAAACTATATTGTCATTAAAAGTATATCCTTAAGTTTTCTAAACTTACAAATATACCAAATACTTTCAAATCGGTCATAATCGGTAATGTTATAAGGAAATAATTTGAGGTGAGGTTGAATTTAAGGAATAAATATAAGATGTATAGACAATAAACGTAACAAAAGTAGAGTGGAAATTGATGGGTGATTGTGATACCTTTGACAATAAGTCAAACAGGGCCCAAAAAAGCTGCCAAAAACTGCACTAGTCAAAAATGATCAGTTTTAGAGGTCATAAAAAATTTTCAGAGTAAATGTTTGACACATAAAAAAAATTACCCCTTTATTCTTTTACACATTCAGTCACTTTAATATCAGCTTGAGTACATGGTGTTAGGTGGAAATGGTTTAAGATCACTTTATTACATTCTAAACTTAAGTTATAAAATGTATTTGAAGTTTTTGAATTTTATCCAAAATAAAATTTAAAAGGAGAGATTTCTTGAGCCCATTCCACTTCTATTTCGCACAGATTTGATTATATTGGTGACACAAAACATTTGCTTTTGAGATATTTCCACTGAGCTTACATTTTAACATTTATACATATAACATATTATTATATATATGTTTTCAATTTTACCTCTCCTGTGTGGTGAAATTGGAGAAAGAAAACGTTTTCTTTGTTTGAGGTGTTTAAAAGTTGACCCAGAGTGAAATGATTGTTTACTGGTGGCATGTTATGAGAATTGTGTATTCACACCACTCGATATCAACTTGGTAATTATAAGAGCATAGAAGGGCAAAGTCTACTAATTTACTAGAGAATTGTGTGTGCATAAGTTCAAATTTGAAACACAACCCATTACAGACATGTGAGATACATAGGGCCCCTTCTTCACCAAAACAGAGTAAAACCAATCATATTTTAGCTTAAATTTGCTCCTATAGTTTACTGATTTTCTAACACCGTGTCTTATTACCCATCCGGTTATATGCTTATGCAATAATAACGCTGATGGGTTATGGATGAGGAAGGTTGCATTTAGTGGAAGTGTACCTGCATTTGCATGGGAAGCGAGTAGGAAAACAATTTAGAGAAATCTACCCTCAGTTCACCCTACCAGGATCAAACCACCAATCAACCCGTCATCGGCCCAGTCTACTGCGAGAGTGTTAGACAGTGCAGCCACCAAAGCAGCTTATTCTACTGTTCAAATGAGATTTTTTTTTTTGCACAGTTATTGTATTTATTTCTTTTTATATTATGACTAGTAAATATGAATCTAAATTATTTTTTCTTATAAACCAGATGAACAAAAAGCGCTTCGTGTGTAAAAACCGCAATTTATTTTTTTGGCGTATGCTACAGAACCAGAGTAATATTCATCCCCTCAGTACCTATAGTTTAAGATACCCTCGTCACACACCCTAACCTTATCCTCAGACTGGTTTGATTCCTCCCAATCAAATACAAAATTAAGTCGTTCGTAGCCATGACATCCCTCTATTTCTTCTTCTTAAGAAGATGTATGATATATCCTGAAAATTAATGTGATGTCTTATACCTTAAATATATACTATTAGACGTACAATTTTCTATCAAGTGTTTATTTCTATAAGGAAAACCTCTTTTAGCTTTATGAGGTAATTTTTATTGTATTTGGGAAAGGTGGAGAGAAACATATAAAAGGGACGAACACGATATGGATTTTACAAGGAAAAACTGTGTTCTTCTTTTCATTGTAAAAGCCATATTGGGTCTGTCCCTTTTTTATGTTTCTATTAAGTGTTTAGGAATTTTCCTTGTATCCCCCTTTCAATAATCATTGAATCTAGCCATTTGCCAGTCTGACTTTAACATTCATGGTTGCTATTTAATTATAATTTATTTTAATACATGATTTTATAATGTTATCAATTAGTTTTGTAACCAAATAGATTTTTTTTTAATATTAAAATTGAAATATGGATGTAAAATAAATACTTTATCAAGAATAGTGTAATTCGTTAGGGCACCCTTGTTTTTGTTTGAAGATTTTGTTGTCTATTTTTTATTTTGACACACAAACATTTGATATAATCTTATTATTATTTAAATCGGAATTAGAATTAAAATTTTCCAAAATACGCTGCCTAAGTGAGTGACCAGGAGCACAGAGGAGAATATCACGAAACCTCTTTGTGTCAGTTGAAACAAGATATGTTTCTGAAAGTATTAGTTTAGTTCTCATGGGCTGGTGTTAAGTTTTTGGACAGGTAGGAGGGTGAGACCTGCGAGTATTCAGATTTTCAAGAGATCCCCTTTAATAGATACTTGGGCACAAACCAGACAGATTTATGGACTTTGGATTCTACCATTTTGAGCCAATTTTATGAGGCTATTTCACTGAGTTATGTTGTGTGTCTGGAATGAAGAAAGGTAGGGTCAAAGCGATTTTTACATACAAAATTAAGAAAATTACAACAATTAAGAATAAACATAATGAGAAAGGTAGCCGGGGCTGATCTCTTAGCGTCGAAACCACATTCAAATGGTAATTTTTTTTCTCGATTATTAATTTTTTTTAAATGAATGATTATAATGATATTTAATAATAAAAGTATAATGATAGATCTAATTACAATTATCTTTAATTTCTTAATCTAATTAATTTAGAATAGGTCTAGCTCAGTGTTTGCTTCTCTGGATCTGCCCGGGTGTTGTTTGTGAAGTGTGCAGGTAGGGATAAAAATGAGCAGGGAGGAAGAACCCAACTAGGAGGTTGGTGGGCAGACATCTGACCAATGGAATATTGTTAAAGTTCAGCTAAGTTTATTTAGTTGTTTTTTTTGGCACCGCATCTTAATACCTGTTCAGATTACACATTTATGTACTAATTTTTTCTAATGATTTTTAGGGATTAGGAGTGTAAAAACCACCCTCAGTACACCCGACCGAGTTTCGAACCTCGATCTACCCGTCGTCAGCAGTCTAGTCTACTGGGAGTGTAGCGCATTAGACCATGCAGCCCCCAAAGTGGATCAAAGTGGCTGTTGAATGGAGGAGAGTAGAATCCAGAGATAAATACAGTACCGAGAGGGTTGATATAACACACACCATAAGGTACTAGTTACACCTTTAAAAATATTGGTTTAATTTCTTTCTCTGATATTAGGGAGATGTTTGTCTCTCTTTGGAATATTGTCAAGGGCAGCCTCAAGTAAATAGCTGCACACCAGACGGAAAGGGAATGGACAGGGTTGATTACGGATAAATAGGAATACCCGAATCTCTTTTCAAGAAGATTGTTTTAAAATTGTATTTAAGCTATATAAAACATTGAATATTGATTAATTTTTCAGTTTCAAAAGTTTTTTAATCAGATCTTACTACCTGTTCAGGTTATACGTCTATATGATAACTACTCTAATGAGGTATGGATGAAGAAGGAATAATTTTAGACGTAATCTAGCTGCATTTGCATGGAATGATAGTGAGAAACTATTTAGGAAAAACCACCCTCAGTAGATTCAACCGGGATTTAATCATTGATAACTCCATCAGCAGTCTAACACAAGAGGGATGCCTTAAACAATTTGCCCACCGAAGTGGGTTAAAAAAGTTTATTTAAAATTGTAATATTATTACTATTTACTATAGATCAAATTATTATTATATTTATTTTTAAGTTGCAGAGATTTTGATTTTAAAACTCAATAAATATTATTTTCATCGTAAAACTATTAATTTTGTTGTGATTTCTAAGAAATATTTCTTTAATTTTAAATATCTGAATATTATTTATTATTAAAACTTTATTTTTTATAGTCTACTAAATCATTTTTATTTGCATACCATACATTAAGTTTTAACATTATATATTTATTGAACTCTAGCTATACTTGACTCGTAGACCCCAAGTGAGAGGGTAAGCTGTGGCCATTAGGTGAGTCAATGTAATCGTGACCTGAAGCACACTAGCCAATAATAAATTTGATTATGCCTAAACGAGTGTCATTCTGTTCCTTTTTATTGTGTGTGTGGCAAAAATTATAAAAACGCATAACAATTAGAGCTACATTCAAAAACTAAATCATTTATTTATTGAATATCGAAAGAACCAGCACATGGCATAAGGTGTTGATACTTGCATCACACTTGATCAACATTGAGAGAAAGGTATGGGATGCAATTCCGACAATAGTAAGGGTAGTTTTTCCCATGTGGATCTTCTTTACTTTTACTAACCTCTCTCAACTTTAGCTGTGGATGCATTTATTATTAAGTTACCCTCTTTATCCATAGTTCCTCAGTTGACTAAATTATACACCCTTTCGTTTTAACCAACTAGCCTTCTGAAAACAATGAACTCAAATTTTTTTGACAGTTTTAGCGCAAGCTCACCATTCAACACTATCCATAAACTAGACGGCCGGTAGGTGACCTGGCGGTCCAGGGGTAAGGTGTCAGACTTCTGTGCTGGCGGCCGGGGTTCAATCCCCGGTCCCGGCACAGATTTATCTGATTACCAAACCCTTCCTTCACATCTGACAAGACATCTTGTGAATGTGAGGAATGCCAGGCCTCCACCATGGTTCGGATTCCACGTTAAACTGTAGGTCCTTCATTTCATCTCACAATCACCCTACCATTACACATTAGCATAAGTGCGTATAACCCGAACGGGTAGTAAGACGCGGTGCTAATATTAATTAATTAATTAGACGGCCGGTGACTGGAAGACCAGGGTTAGAATCCTGGCTGGGTGTACTGAGGTTGGTTTTCTTAAATGGTTTTCCACTTTCCCTTCACAGAAATGCGGGTACACTTTCTCTAAATTCAACCTACCTCATCCCTAATACATTAGTGTAGTTAGTAGATAAGCCTATAAACTGAACAAGTAGTGAGACGCAGTGCTCAAAGAAACCACTATCCTGAGACACTTCCAATCCAATCCCTAGACTGACACCTGTTCATGTTTTAACATGCAACTAAAAAACCAAAGAATTTTATAAAGTATAAGAATATTCAGAAAGGATTGATGTTTCTATTGTACTAACCCAAAGAGAGGGGTCCTTTATTTCTCGAATCCATTCACCATAAAAAGGAATTTTCTTGAGTTGTGTGTATGCATAACATTTGGGTTTTTTTGTTTTGTTTTTTCATATTAAAGTGTAGAAGTTTAAGTACGGTTTAATTTTTTTATTACCAACTATCCTTTCCTAGTATTTATTTCTTGAATTAACCAATACATAAAAACTATCACAAACTAGAATACAGTGAAACATTTTAAAATTATATACATAAAGTTTATGTTTGAAAACACAATTTATGACTCTTCTTATAAAAAAACCCATCACAAGCTTAGTCTTAAAAATTTAGCCTATACATTTAACATGTTTTTAGCACATACCTACATACCTAATCACTCCGTTCCCTTACGAGGTAGGCAATAAATTGTGCATGTAGCTGAAAAAAACAACAACTCCGTCCTTAATCCATCCTCACTAACTTCCTCCCCACTTCCCTATCCTTGCATACTTCCTTCGCGTCAACAACAGTCATACACAGAGTCATACATGCTCTTTTATTCGTAGATCTCTCGTGCCTTCGGCGACCTAAATTATATATGTAGTTCATGTGATTTGAGCTTTTATTAAAATTATTTGTAGGGTATGGGTTGATACCTCATCTGCACTGTTTTTAATGTTGCACCATATACATACACAAAAGTTTAATCCTAATTCCTTTATTTATTTATATATATATATATATATATATATATCTAGGAAAAACTTGATTGCTCAATGAAATTCTTCATGAACACTGGTCAATAAGGACAAGTTTTTAAATAAAAAGCCTTATTAGTCAAAAAATATGCAGATTTATCTATCCTAAGGCTGGATGTAGCTTTCAGGCTATTAAAATAAAATTGGTTAAAATATTATATTGTTTCAATTGTATTGTAATTTCCTACTGAAAACTTTCACCAATTTCACCACTCAACTTTCATTTTACTAAACTTTTCAACTAGCATGGTATCTTCATCACAATTTTTTTGTACTTTCCTTAAAAAATGCTTCTTTTATAAATTAATAACCTTTATAAATCGCCATTTGTATGAAACCAGGTTTATGACACTGCTCCAACATTCATTTTCTTATTTGAGTCAAGTTTTCGAACATTCAACAGTTTCTTACAACATTTACATTTCTACATATATACTTTTAATTATTGACTAGATTTAACAAATATTAAAGTAATTATTTAGCTTACATTAAGTACCAATAGCTTACTATGTTTTTGTGTTTTTGATATATCTGATTATTCTTAAGATTGCTTCTTTTCTGAATTAAACTTGTGGTTAAATCATTTAAATTATGTATTTGTTCACTCCTCACTATTGAATGTACATTTGTTTGAAAGTATGTTGGATATTATATACAATTAATATACTTGTTATAGGGTTGTTGTTTTTTTTTAGCCAATTTGATGTTTGTACTTGAGATGATGTATATTAGATACACTTTACAAATTAACCAATTATATTTTTGACTGGTTGACTGTGATGTTTAGGGAAAAAGTAAGTCTTACAAAACAAATAAGGAAGTAAATATATTCTTATAAATTGAATTTAAATGATTCAATCTTATGCAAAATAAAAGATTGGCCAATTGAAACTGTTTCTGTGGCGAGAATAGTAATAAAAGTGAAAAATCCCCTCTAGACTACTACTAGTAGTAGTAGTAGTAACCCACAAGTTATTATTTTGCTACTAGGACTCCAAAGTTAATGTACTGGTAATGGTTAGACATGAATTTGCTTGGCAATATTTATCTCTTTGATTGTGAAAGAGATACAAACTATTTTTCCACTTATTAAAAATATAAAATATAAACTATAGCTACCCAGAATGATTTTGTGATATCTTTATGCTAATTTGTAAATTTGAGCTTTAGTACTTTTTAATACATTTTGGATTAATGTTTTTAATTTAAAATCAGTCCAGGCCTTTGTTATATTTTTAAATTAATTTTAAGTAAGCAATATTTGTTAGGTACTTAATGAGCCTCAAAATAGTAGAATACTAGGAATTGGCAACTGGTCGATTGCATTCGACCTGTCAATCTCGCAAAAAATTTCTATCGATTGTGTAAAAAAACTACATGGTCAACAAAAGTAAATCTGATAAACTTACAAATTTATTAAGTTCTTTCGAATAATATTTGAGTGTGACCAAAATAAATGTGATCATTTATAATTGGCAATGTTATAAGAAATGTAAGTAATTTAAGATGAAAATGTACATTTTATTTAGTTTATCTATATAATTTTAAGAAAGTTGGGGACATAAATATTAATTTGATAAAGGTTGATTTTAAAGAATGCATATAAGATTTATAGACAAAAAAAGGAAGAGTGGAGAAACGACGAATGATCACGGAACTTTTGATAAGTTTGTAAGTCAATCAGAGCCCTGCATTAGACAAAATAAATCTAAAACAAAAATATAATTGGTGTAAGCTCTATGGAGATTGTTGAAGCAAATAAAAACTGGCCAAGTTATCAATAAAATGTCACAATTTTATCCAATAAAGCCAATAGAAACATAGTACAATCAGGCTTAAAATATTATAGATTATCTTGAAATATAACTAATTTTTTTGAAAATCATAAAATCTTGAGCTATATATTAGAGATTTTTTTTCAAAGATATGACTAAACTTGAATGATACTATAAAACGTATGAGCCTCATTTACATAAAAAGCGTTATTAAAACACAAGTTTTTGTACAATGATCCGAGTTATATAACATCGCATGGTCCGTACAAGTTGTCTGATGTTCAACTCGAATATGAACATTATTAGCTAGTAACATCAGTAGCCCCTGTTTTATTCTAATCCACAGAATCAATAAGGCAGCTGAAGTAATAGGAGAAAGGTTATACACATTTAGTAAACCATTTTATAAACTGTCTTTTTAATACTTGCATCAAGAAATGAAGTAGATTTGTCAGTCTGGATATGGGGGCTCAAAGAAAACACATTCACGTCAAGTCTTCACTGTCCCAGAATGTTTCATCAAGTAGAAAGTAAACTAAGTGGCTGACTGTCTGTTGTTTCTTAATGTTCTTGCTTTGACTACACGGTATTAATGTATTTCTGTTGTTTAGGTTGAACTTCATAGATAGAAACTCACAGATGAGAAATAAATAAACAATATACATTCCTGCTGTTGATTGATTTGTACTTCAAAGATAGCAACTCACAGATGAGAAATAAATAAACAATATACATTCAACCATGCAGTCGCTATTTCCTGCTGTTGGTTGATTTATACTACATAGATACTAACTCTTCAAAGAAATATATATAAACAATAGTCCATGCAGTCTTCATAATGGTGCCATATCGTGGCATTTTTATGAAGTAAATTTTTTATTCATAAATGTTTGTTACTACCTAAGTAAAATCTTAGTTTTTAAAAATACTGCAGTAAAGTTTGTTTAATTACTTTGGTATAATTTCAAGTTTACTGTGGTAAAATTTAAAACTTTACTTACGATGATACTACTGTAAAATTGCATCAGTGGAAACAATTTAGGGGCCGATTTTTGGGATATATTATTCTCAGTGAGTTTAATCATTGTGTTAAAAGTGGAAGAGTGATAAAGATACTACACCCATTTTCTAAATATCTGAAATTTCTTAGATTTTTCAAAGGATAAAAGAGAAAAAGGATGTACTGTCTGCAAAATTTTCTGAAGAATTGTGGAGAATAGGCAAACAGAAGGACTTGGATGAGCTTCCAAAGTTCGTTATTTCAATCGGTTTCGTCACAAACAACAAGAACCAAGTTTTTGTATTGAACATTACTTAAGTGAATTTCCAGAAGAATAAAAAAAGTAAATAATGGTTACTGTAGGTACTATAATCCTTTAATGCACCACTATTTTATTTAATCTTCACATGACTAACTTTATTCTAGATAAATCATAGGTAGCAGAGGTGGCCAGAGATAAGTTTTGTCCCCAGACAGGATTGCTTTTTGGCGTCCTCTATGTAACCGGTGGATAATATGGTCCATTCGCAATAAAAGTGGTTATAGCTTACAGCTAGTAAAAGCTACCAGATCTACTCACATATATCCATTTGACAAACCAAATGATCTGTAAGACCATAAATTGATTTGTTGACACTTTTGGCAGTAAAAACGTTGACAAAAATAATTTATTTCAATTTTGTTTTTCTTTTTATCATTCTTTAA
Source organism: Timema douglasi (assembly GCA_901482245.1). Taxonomy (NCBI): domain Eukaryota; kingdom Metazoa; phylum Arthropoda; class Insecta; order Phasmatodea; family Timematidae; genus Timema; species Timema douglasi. Next base: position 27,565 of record CABEEJ010001641.1, read on the forward strand.
ATCGTCTGCTAGTTGTCAGTCACAACATTTCCCATGGTAATTGGACTCTGGAAAAATATGAAAATAATTCCCAAACCTAACATTATTTTGTAGACAGTGCTATCTTCAATTTTTTTATTATAAGTTTAACAAACACTTTGACAATATAAATGGTTTACGTTATAATTGCAAAAACAAACTGTTTTAGGGTGACATTTTTTTAAAGATGTCAAATGTAAAATAACCTTTTTTTTAGAATGGCACTAAATTCTAATTTACTCCCCATAAAATTATACTAATATGTAAATTTTCATATTAGTGTCAAAAAGTGAACGATTGTAACTCCCCTAATACGCCTAGGCTATGTTAGGTTTGGGAATTATTTTCCTTTCATGCCCAGGTTACATTAGGCTAGGTTTTGCTCTGTTTAGCACCCCCTCAAGCCGACACCCCGAGCATATTGGAAATGAAGCATTTAGGGAAAAGACCGCAAGGAAGGCCAAGAAAGAGATGGGAGGAGCAGATAACAGAAAATTCTCAAGCGATAGGCGAAAAATTGAAGGAACTAAAGGAGAAAGAATGTTTTAAGTACGGTATTGAGGAATATGGAGGCATTTTACTAAATCGACCTGGTCACAGGCTGGAAACAGTTGTTGATGATGAAATAGGGATAATCAAACATTACCTCATTCATTTCTTGTTACATAAGAAATTGGACGGTGCCAAACAGACAGGACATTCAACGAGCTTGACCAATTGGCCCTAGACATATTAGGAAAGAACTCACTCATAGTTAGGGGAATAGGGGAGAGGAGGGAGAGGTGCTAAGGAAAACATCGAACACATCAAGTGAGGAACCAGACACACTTATATTTCTTGACCATGGAGTGTTGATTGACCTGGACAGTAATGAAGTAGAGTTTGTGAGCAATGTAGGTGTTCAGGAAGAAAATAAAACTCACAAATAGGCAATAAACTTCAAAAACCTTGACTTAAGCAAGTTCATTTGTGAATGAAATATATTTGTTGAAGAAGATCAAACTTCAGTTGGAAATTGAATATTTGAGAGTTGATCTGTACTTGAAAGAGACAAAGACAAAGCTTCCAACTTCTAGGTTTACAAAACCCCTTCGTGAGGTGTTATTTTCACAATTGGGACATTACACCGAATGAGATCATGAGTGTTATCTTGTTGAATAATGAAAGTGATTTGTAATTATATGGCTTGGTTTTAGAAAATAAACCATTTTGAATAACACGATTTTTATTTTAACCAAGTGATTTTACAACTTAGAGCTTAATGGCTCAGTTCTATGCAAAATTATTATAATAAAAGTGCAGTTTCTCATCGCTATCTTCAACTTCATCTTCAACTTCCACATTATAGACAAAATCTTGTCCCTCTTTACTCATCTTGCTCCAAGACCACATCATTTTTCGTCAAGTTGCTTAGAACTACACAACATTGCACAGCCATGCCAGCAAACGTAGAAGATGATAAGGCAAGGGAGTTTTTCCTTCAAAACTCCTAAAGCATCCTCAAATGACTCTCTGGTATTCCGTGAGCACTAAAGAACCAAAGGTGTGCTTGATTCCCAGAGTCCTTTATTATTGGAGGGATCAGCCAGGCCTTCAGAGGATAAATGGAGTCACCAAAAATAACAGATTTAGGGTAAGGTATCCGACCTCGCTTTAGCTGTTCATATAGGGTGCTTGTTCTTAAAACACGATCATTAACAATGCCAGGCTAATTTTCTGTAAAACTAGTAAAACTTAAGGTCTGATCCAGAAACAAGCAATGCATTCAAAGAATGATTACCATTTCAGTCGACAAATTGTTCTTCGTGAACAATGGGCGAAACAATTTTTATAAGAGTTCCATCAACAGCCTCTGAAATGAGTCAACGTCATGGAACTTCAATCACACCGCCAACATTTCCCGTCTGCGGTACTAATTCGGTGAGGAATAGGTTGTTAGCTAAGTTAACCACTTTGTACACATCTTAAGACAGATGCTTTAGATATGTTATGCATATCTGCAATGAAATGATATTGGGATAAGCATATAATTCGAACAGGTAATAGGACGTGGTGCTAAAAAATTGATCATGGGATACAGTGCCTTGTTTCTCCTGGTTATACTTAGTAAATATGGTTAGAACTCCTCTAATACCATCTGAAACTACTCGATATCTAAACAGAATTCTCAAATACAAATAGAAAGGCATAATCTCGCCATGGCCTGAATATTCTTGGTCTTCTGTGATGAATAACTTCATTTTCCATTGAATCCCTTGACAAAAAATATTTTTACAGGTTACTGTGGATGACAAAACATTTATTTCACTACTTTACTTACCTTAACCCCATGGGTAAAAACTGTATTTAATTTACTAAATGTAATACTACAGTAATTTTCTTATGAACCTGAAATAATTATACTGAAGTAATGTTTGCAATTAATGCTTAGCCTTTGTTGTAATGACTGTGCTTGATATGAAGTATTTAATTTGAGCACGAGTCATACAATAAAGTTGATTGTGATGTATAAAAACCAACAGAATTAAAGTTATAATTATTATTTATAATATTATAAAAAATAATGTCAAAGGACTTATAAATTAACTAAAACAGTGTGAAAATAATATAAAAATATGTAATAACACAAATACGGAAATAAACTAACCTGAAATCATTGTTGTGTTGGATTCTTTTAAAAAAAATTAAACTTCTCTTTTCAGTCTGAAGAAATGAAGAGAAAAGTTGATTGTTTAATTTGTTTCTATAAAATGCTATTCCAATCATATATCCTGGTTGATTTGCTTCATTAGCATTTACATTAGGTATGTATGAGCCCGGAGTTTGGTTGTACCCTCAACAGTTCCCCCGTTACCTGTAAAGCTTAGGCAGCACTGAAGAGGTGTACTAGGGAAATAAGGAGTGAGGGAACTTCCTATTGCTTTCCTCAATGAGCAAGAAGGTACTATTGCACATCAGTCTGCCAAGCCCACCGAAATGTACACGCCAACTGAACCTGCCAGCGACAACTTTACTCCATTCATGTAACTGAGAGAGCTGTGGAGTCAGAGTTGGAATCAATAAGAATGTACCGACCCTGACTCTGGCTTGAAAATAAAATTAATATTATAACAATATATGGTCAATATATAGTTTTAATTTTATCCTTTTTTAATTCTTCAAGACCAATATTTGTAATCTGGATTGAGAAATGTATTCAAATATGAATTCACAATGTCAAAGAAGCTTCCCATGAAGTAATCTGTATTAGAGAATTCTAGGGCAGTAAAATTTTTACTAACCATAAATATAATTTAGCCATTTCTGAAGGCATAGGAGTCAAAGTCTTGGTGTACCGACTCCACAGCCTTGGTAAAGGCCAGTTCTCCAAATGTTAAGCATGCAATTTGTTAACTTTGTCAAGTTATTGATTGTACATAAACTTGTGTTTTATCATTGTCATAAACATTAAAATTTCAAATATCATCTAATACAATTCTGCATCGATATCTTATTAACATTCACTTCGCATTATATACAATTTAATCTTTTCACAAATATGCATTTGTTTTCACATAAAAATATTGTTTCTTTGTGTCTCAAAAAAACATTTTGATTCTAGGAATAATCCTATATTCAACTCGATTTACACAATATTTATACAATAATCAATGTGATATACCATAAATTGTAAGTTACAAATTTTTATTTTCATTACAGTACTAATATAAAAAAAATTACCTCTGCTTTGTTTTGTCACCCCACACGCACTATTTTGTTGGAAATTTCCTTTCTTAAACTTCTACTCTGGATTACGTATAATGGATGATTTTTAAATGGTCAATTTTACTCGTACGTAGTAAAAATGCATTTTTTGTTTAAAACCATATGTTAAAGGAAAATAAATGCCTTTTATCAGACCGTTTTATGGATTAAAGGACGGCCCTTTTTTCGATGTGACACTTTGGTTCTTGTCTCTTCATCATAACGCTACATACTCTGACAGTCAGAGTTCAACGATAAAAGACCACTTCCTTATTTCGATGCATTTCACCTTCTACTTCAATTTACAAAATAGGATGTTATAGTACTTGCAATTAAGACCATCCGATGTCAAGGTAATACCTAATTACTATATGTTCGACTTTACCCAAAGTATCAAACTCTTTGATTTTGAATGTAACACATTTATAAATAACTATTTTTATATTTAATTATTTAAAATAAGTTTGTTACAGTACATACAACTTCTCTTATAAAATAATGGACTTGAATGAAATAATAACAAAATTAAAGTAATATAAAACAGGAGTCTTACACAGATATATAGTATTGTTTTATTTTGTATTTCTATACAAAGACTAGCAGCAAGTAGGTGTATGAATGAAGTTTACTAGATGAATATATACAATGTAATGCATGAAAATTTGACACACAAATTTAAATAAATTGTGTAGAAAATATAAACCCCCTGTTTTAAATGTGTTACTTTCCTTGTACATGTAATGTCCAATGACAACCGAGCATTCTAGAAATATGTATGTTAACTATTTTCAACATGAAATTTCAGTATCAGACATTAAATGTCTGGTTGCTGCACCTTGCACTGTGAATGGTCGATTTTGAACTTCCATGTCATTTTCCATTTGTGGCAAAGTGACATGAGAGGGTGTGACATTGACATTCACATAAGGAAGGGGCTGTTTAGTTAGTGCAGAGGCGTCGAGAGGTAAACTACCCTTCAAACTGCCTCTGTTATTGTTATTATTATTGTTGTTTGTATGAGTAGGTGCGGGGGGCGAAGTCTTCTCCAAGCTGACTAAACTCCCCACAGCCGGGGGGAGCTTCTGGGCTGCCATTGCAACTACTTCACTGCTGCTACTGGACTCCTGTTCTAAGAGAGGCTGCGTCGATCGAGACTCTGGGAGGACGAAGCTCGTCTCCCAGTCGGCCGAGTTGGCGAGAAGTTTGTCCACACTGCTGGTGGAAGGTGAGGAGGGGATTTCAGGGGCAGAGAGGGGCACTAAGTAGTCTGCTGCTCGTTGTACCTGCAGACATGACTCCTCGTGGGCTGGTGGTCGCATGATTGTCATGTCCCGCTCTGTTGAGGGAGGTCTGTGGAAAACTGGCAGTGGGGCATTAATCACATCAGGATCCTGAAACATTACAAAGCATCATTTAGCTAAAGTCACTAGATTCATATTTAAATTTTAACATTTTAATATAATAACCAATCTATTAAAATTTGTTAAAATAGTATTTAAGAAAGTTAAAACTGTATTTATTAATTTAACTGAGTGATGCTTTGGCTTATCTCATATACTGAGATTAAATAGGACAAATTTAAAGCTAAGACCAATTTAATTTTGTATGCATGTTAGTTATATAATGTATTTCACCGCATAATGGTTGCACCCTATTTTTAAACCCAAATGTTGGTCTAAATGGTTTCAACGCATTATGGTCACACCCTGTTTTTCAGACGTTCACTAGTTTGGCTCGCGCAGGAAGATTTGAGTATTATCATGAGACTGATTTCACCTGCCGGCCCACTTCCCTCTATAAACCACACAGCTCAGCTAGGCGCGTGAAAAAAATTACCAGTTTTTTTTACCTCAAACTTATTATTTGACTCGCCACATTGTTCCAGCCAGAGTAGCTTCACTCAAGGAATGAAAGGAGAAGGGGGAAATTCCTCTATTTATTTTGACCTTGAGTTGACTAGACTTACAGTAGTTCAACAAACTATGTCAAAGCTAAAGGTCAGATGTCATTAAATAAAATTATGTTTATTTGTCAATAAATATGAATACAACACTATTTTGACTGTTTACCTGCATGCAGTAGCCAAGTCTCTCGAATAAGGTGGAAAAGTTTGGTCTCTCCTCGGGGTTCGGATGCCAGCACTGCGTCATGATGCCGTACAAAGGGCCTGGACAGTTGTTGGGGGGCTCTAAGCGTCCCCCACTACTTACCAGCTGCATCACCTCTCGGTTAGCACACCCTGTATAGGGCATGTACCCTAGCGACATCACTTCCCACAGCAACACACCAAATGACCTGGACAAAGAGTGATAGTCAGAGGCGATGGATATTTGGCTGCAGGGAGTAACATGGGAAGAATAAAGGACATTGGTAGAGTAATAAATCATAAAGAATAGTAAGTAAAACAATGAATCATCAAAAGTTGTGACTTGCAAACCAGCATTGTGGAGTTGTAAACAATTTTGTATAAAGTCTGTAAAAATGTATTTGACGCCAAACTTCAACATCAAATGTATAATATTAGAGCAATTTATCATTTATTTATTTTTTACTTTTTTATTCTTTAAGACCAATATTTGTAATTTGGATCGACAAATTTATTTAAATATAGCATTTTACTGCAGTAAATTTGTCATTAATAATTAATATACTTTAGCCATTTATGAAGGGTTCGAAGTAAGACAGTAGAAAAATAGAGGAGTCTGAGTCGAAGGCTTGCCATATCATACCAACTATACAGCTTGTTGCAAACTTACCTTTTGCAATAATTCTCTGCCCGTTTATTTTAAATGTATAACAATAGCATGCACAAAGACTCAAATGAAATCTGTGAGTTTCTGGGGCAACCAAAGTGTAAGATGGAGCTAACTCGTATCATTAGGAAAAAATTTGATTGACTAAAGGAGATAATAAATTAGATTAATTTACTACATGTCTAGAACTTATGTGCTAAGTGATTAATTATTTTAAACTCAATAAAGTAATAACAATTAAGGAAGGGGAGATTAACAGAAGCCATATTTTGTAAAATCCAAATGCTCAAACCCAACTTTAGATATGTATCTAACTAGAATTTGGAGACAGGTAATTTAAATTCTAGAATCGGTGGGTGGAAGCAGGTTGGAAAGATCTCAAGCCACTCAATCATACCTTGAGCAATCTTGGAAAAGAAATATTGGCTTGTGTTTATCAAATGAACTAGTCCATTCAGTACGGTTTTTGATGTTGTAAGCCAAGAAAGGAGCCAGCTTTAACCAATAATCAACACCTAAGAGACTGTATGACTTAAACAACTACTTATGTGCCAGGTAGCATTTATTACAATAATTAAAAAAATATTGTAACAGTTCGAAGAATTGTCGTTCTCATCGTCTTTATGCTTTATGTTTATTTTAGCACTGTGTATTACTAACTGTTCATATGTGTTATACACATGTACTAATTATGCTAATGTGTTATGTATAAGCAATGTGTTCCCATGTTTGTGTGGATAAAGAAAGAGTAAAAAGAGTATAAAGCCCTTTAGGAAAAACCACCCTCATTACATCCGATTGGGATTTGAGCCTCGATCCCTCTTGTCATTGGCAGTCCAGTCTATTATGAGAGTGACACCTTTGACCATGTGGCCACCGAAGAGGGTATCTTCATGTTATGACATTATTTGTAACAAGTTGAATTGTTCTTTGTGCAATTTTTAACTGAGCCCTCAACCCAATTCAATGCTTAGCAGTTAGAAAGTATTTTAAAAGCACCATGTGATAGAAACGACGAATTGCAAATAATACTGAATCTGCAGGTGTTTCTGTTATGTCTGCACACGTACACATATTCTGTATTGCGCGTCAAACACATACAATGGGGTATCAAAAAGTTTCAAGACTGGTTCTGTTAAATGAAAACACAGTGGAGCATGGGTATGCGTGCGCTAGAGTGACTGCCTGCGACCTTCATTTATCAGTAGGACAAGTGGCGTCATTCTGTGTAGACCAGTGGCTGTGTTACTCGCATTTATTTGATGGCATGCACGGGTGCATTTGCGATTTTATTATAAACCACAAACTCGAGCAGAGAGCGAACATCAAATCCTGCGTCTTACTCGAAAAATCTGGAATGGAGACCTTTCAAATGATGCAGCGGGCTTACAGCAATGAAGCTATGAGCCTCCCGGTGTGTTTTGAGTGACACTCACGCTTCAGGAGCGGCAGAACGTCACTGACAGACCAAGAGAGGTCAGAGTGACCTTCTACGAGAACAAACCCAGAGATTGTGGGCAGAGTTAGGCAACTTGTGCGTGAGGATCACCGGACATTTCTGACATCGTGAATGTGTCATACAGATCAGTGCGGACAATCCTCACGTCCATTTTTAACATGCAATGTATTGCCACCAAGTTTGTATCCAGGCTTCTGACCCCCGAACAGAAGGAGTACCATGCCCAAGTCTGTCAGAAACTCTGTTAACATGCCCTGGATGATCTAACCTTCATGTCGAGGATCATCACTGCAGACGAGAGTTGGATCTAAGGTTACGACCTGGAGTCCAGACAACAATATTCGTAGTGGAAGATCCCCTTATTTCCAAGACCAAGTTTCCAGGTTAGTGCTCGTGGAAGGTCGCCCCAACCTCTCTTCATCTTTCAATGATGTTCTGCTGCTCTGAAGCCCCAGTGCCACTCAAAACACACCAGAGGGCTCATAGATTCACTGCCGTAAGCCCGCTGCATCATTAGAAAGGTCTCGGTTCCAGATTTTCTGAGTAAGACGCAGAATTTTATGTTCACTCACTGCTCGAGTTTGCGGTCCATAATATAATCGCAAATGCACCTGTGCACGCCATCAAATAAAAGTGTGTAACACAGCCACTGGTCCACACAGAATGATGCCCCTTGTCCTACTGACAAATGAAGGTCACAGATTGATCCAACAGCGCATACATCCACATGCTCCACTCTGTTTTCATTTAACAAAACTAGTCTTGAAACTTTTTGATACCCCCTCATAACTCTGACACGTGCTATTGCCAACTACACCAGAACACACTGAACTGTATCAGAACATTTGGTTCATCACTTCTTGCCATACTATACTAGTCAGTTCACTTAATATTGACCAACATGACAGACACCTCCCTGCTAAAGGGTATATTACAGTTTTCAAATACTGAGCATCAACAAGTTAGTAGCTAGTTGGGACTCAAGTCAGGCTTGAAAAAAAAATGGGAAGCTCTCAAAATATTCAAATTTGCTCTCTTAGCTAGTCTAGTTATGTTCAACATTAAAGTTAGAGATTTAAATAAAAGAGTTAATTTATATCTAAGGGGTGAATAAATCAATATTATAACAATATAATAATAGTCTATTAGTTAATTAGTAGGTTTATGTCTTTAATTTTCATTTAATGTTGTGAAAAGATGCATTTTAATCATTAATTAAATGTGGTATTAATTGGTATTTTAAAGGTATGGGGGAGGGACGAAGAGAGAGAGGATCAAAATTCCAAAGTACACAAAGTGTTCTTTGACTAAGACTTAATTGTCATTGGTTTATTTTATTAGCTTTCAAGTTGTTAAAAAAAACAGTGTATTGGCTATCTGTAAAAATTATTTTCTAAATTCCACCTATTGGCTGTAGTCAGAGGTTTGTCCACATATTAAATAGTAAATTTCAAGACAATTATATCAGCAATTATCGGATAATATTGATATGTCAGAATGAATATGAATCAGTGATGATGAGACCCCTGTCATCTTTAGGTGTTGATTGATGACCTTAAAATACTTACTCTCTTTTTATGTACCTGCTCCAAAACACTTATGATTTAAATTTTAGTTTTTACATTATCAAGATCAGATACGAGCACAAATACTGATTATGTTATCAATTTTTTATATATTTTTTAAAATGCGCGAAGAGTCTGGAAATATTGGAGTTTCTCCTGTTTGGACACTAGAGCATTGCCTTTATAAAAATTATTGTTGTATAACGTCCCTATTTATTTGGGTGCCCGGTAGCCAACCCTAACTATTATGCTACCGGCGCACCCTAGGGAGTTACATGGTTAGGATGGACCCCGAGCAGTAGGGGTTGGGATGGATGGTTCGTGGGGAATGAGGCTAGCGAGTTAGTCCAAGAAGATATAGTTTATTACTCCAGATAGATACTAAGCTACTACATAAATGTGAGGTAATTCCCCGTGACGAGGGAGCACGCGCGATAACGGGACTCGCGAAAACTCCCTAGAGACCCGGGATCGACCCTCCGGCCGGGGTGAACCGCCAGATCACATATTACATCGTCACCTCGTCTAACGGCAACCCGACCACACATGCATCCAGCATGGCTTCCAACAGTCAACAACCGTGTGATCTTCTTACACACAAACATGCTGATCTCGATTCACACCAGTCCAAAGGTCCATTGGCCGCACCGTGCTCGCTCGTCAACAGGATGAAGCTATATGAGCTATATGCTACTCTCAGCAGGAAGGCAACCCAACACTCTTGACTTCAAAGGAAATGTGTAAGCGTGGGTTAACCTCCTGCCAGAATAAACCTTAAAATAATTATGCTCTTACAGTTGATTACTTTTATTTTTGACTTTGAATACATTGTTTTGTATAATTATTTTTTTTACATACATTATTGTTTCCAGCCTGTGGCCTGGGTCAGTTTTTTTATTCAAGCCATATATTTTCCACTACCGGCTTGCTTGGCTTGTCGTAGCTTCATATGCCTTATAACCTAATTTAAGACTAAGACAAGCACAGCATCCAGTCCATGGCTGTTAATTTATCACTATGATAGGGTAAACCCACATTTCACCAATGATAAATTTTTAGGCCATGCCGGGAATTGAACCCAAGACCCTTGGTTCCGCAGAGAGACATGCTTCCTAACGTCTGAGCTAAAGTGTCAGTCCATGAGTGTTCACTTTTCAAATTAAGGTATTTCCAACTTGACCAAATGTCTTGAAGATTATTTAGTTGCAACCTGTTTGAGGATCAATATACTGACCCCCTTCCTCTTATCCTATTCTACCCTTTCATTCTTATTTCTTAGGTGGCTCATTTATGATGTGTTCTCGAAACTATTATTAGTATTGTTTCAAGTTGAAAGGTTTTATTGTTTCCTAAGCTCTAAGACTAAAGGCTTTCACAGTTCCACTCACATTCACTAATACTTTTTATTTCCTTTTTCAATACTTCATCATAGTTTTTTTAAATGTACTTAAACATTAAAATACCTATCTCCTCAATATTTCTTTTTTTTGTTTAAACCGTAGATAAGGCAGCATTAATCACTCATTACCAAATTTTGTTGGGGCGGGTAAACCAGGGGAGGGGGTGGGGGGTTGAACCCCCTGTATGCAGCCTTGATGTTAGCTATGCCTCTGATGTAGAGAAAATAACAATCCTTTTTTAAATACATTACCCCAAATGTCCACAATTTTAGAGAGAATGTTCTTACCAGACATCCGTCTTTGATGTGAAGATTCCATCCATGAACGCTTCTGGAGGCATCCACTTTATGGGGAGCATAGCTTTGCCTCCTTTCCTGTAATAATCAGCCCTGCGACACGGAAATGAATATTGGTATAAGAATTGCAGACACAAGATACAATATTACACAGCTGCTGGTTTACATGTCAAAGGATATAAAATAAACATGTTAGTGCAGGGGTTCCCAAGCTTTTTGAGACTGCGCCGCCCTTCACATGTCAGATTTTTCGTGTAACCAATTTTAACTTTAATGTCACCAAATTCAATTTGGTGGCATTAAATAAAATTGTCATTTACATTACTAGCTTGTATTCTTTTAAATGTAAAAATACAAAACTAGCAGAAAATTATAGAACTGAATAAGAAGGGAATAGAGTAGATATATTTTGGTTGTACATGATTTCATATGTACAGTTTGTTCATAATAATGAAATATCTCAGCCTGTATTTTATGATTTCAGTTTAACTTTTTCATTAACATTTAAAAATGAGACTATACATTATTAGTTTTAGTTTTTCCTTATAGCTGCGGCCCCGGGCTAGGTCCGGCGACGCTCCAGGGCGTGTTAACGCACAGTTTGGGAACCCTTGTGTTAGTGTGTTTAGACAGAGACAGAGTTATTAGCTTAGTGAGAGCATAGTTAGCTAGTGAGTTATGCAAAACAACACTATATTGGAAATATTATTATTATTATTTAATTTTAATATCAAAGGTACAACAATATAAGCCAACCCAATGAAAAGGTCTAACTTTTCTGCATTGTATAAACATTATCAAAATAAGATCTTATGATTATCAAATGGTTGTATTCTGAATGAACACTGCAAATATAGAATATGATTAATTAAGATCATTTTAAATTACAGATAAATTAACCATAAAACTGTTATTAATATTAAGATTTAAGAACAGACATTTTAATAAGAACATAAGTTAAAAAATTATTATCTAAATAATATGGTGTGAAAAAAAAAGTATAATTGTTAACAAATCACAATTTGAAATCATTTGTTAACAATTTTTATTGTTTTTCCACAAAAATGTTTAAATCATCAAATCATCAAACTTATGTTTCCATCAAATGTCTGTTCTTAAATTTTATATTATTATCAACAGTTTTATGGTTATACTATCCTCAATCTAAAAATACCTTAGTAATCATCTTTGATACTTTCACACGCTTACTTATTATATTTTATAATTATTATAAGATTCACATTATAATGGATTTTTGCCACCATATATAGGTGCCTGCTAGCAAACACATATTTAAATATTTATGGTGATATATATTATTAAGCGAATTATTTTTTTTTATTCCATAAAATGGTCAAGGATACCATAGAATCATAAGAGTGGCTATTTTTAATACATATTACCGTAAATTTGGCAGAACTGGCAGCTAACAGACAGTACTAGACATGTTGGAGTCACTGACTAAGATGCACGATCCAACCACTGTACCAATCACAAAAGGTGCTGCAGTAGCGCGAGTATCAAGAGTTAGGCAATCACACACTTTAACTGATCAGGTTTTTTTTTCTTAACTGACCACGTTGTTTTGTACTCATGCTAACCTCTCGTGTTAATTAGCCCACTAATAGGAATATGGTATTGAAAGCAAAATATTGATACTGTACTAGTATCGAAAGAAAAGAATCGATAACAGTAAGTAACTATATCGAAATTTGAATCTGGAAAAATATTTTTCCTTATCTAGTAATAATAATCTCAACTTTTGCATCATAATTATATTTTCATATTTTTTTAAACACTAAAAATTATCATAGTTTTTAATACAGTCAACTCTCGATTCTACGACCTTTCACGGTTCCCTGGAAAAGGGTCGTTATTTCGAAGGGGTCGTTATTGGAGTTTTAACAGATTTTGTTCCATCCCTGACCTTCATACGAAAAAATCCCATTTTTTAGACAATACGTGAAAAAGTAAATAAAATAAAACCTACCTATTTCTTGAAGAAGGTACTCCTTTCACTCAATTCGTCAAAATTATAAGTTTGTATCAAATAAATAAAAAATAGCGTGGGTCATCAAAAATTGTTCACAAAATCCAACCAAAAACGTAACCAAATCAAAATAACAATGTTAAACAATAGCATGGGTCGTCAAAAATTATTCACAAAATCAAACCAAAATAGTAACCAAATCGAGAATCGAAATAACAATGGCAAAAGCAAGCCTGGCGCGTGATGTAGCGGCAGTCGCGCGCGGGGAAACATTGTCTTGCTTGTGGGAGGGGGTGGACAGAGTCAAGTGATATTGGCTGGCATTGATGAGGTGGTGTCTAGTTTTATACCTGACCCACTCCAGTTACTAGTAATACAGCGTTCACAAAGATAATTGCAACGCAGCGACCTAAATAAATGCAACAAACACATTTTACAGCCGATTTCCTTAAACTTTTCAACCTTTTTTTCCACCTTTTTCACGGTTCCTCAAAAAAAGGTCGTTACTTCAAGAGGGACGCTATTCCCGGGGTCGTAAAATCGAGAGTTGACTGTAATATGCTTTTTCACTATCCAAATTTAAAAAAACTGACATAATTCACTTCTGGGAGTTGCCATTTTTAAAACCACATTCAGCTATATACTCTATTGTTTATATACTATATCAAGATAAGATTATTAGTATTGACAAACAATAGAAGAATAGATGCCTTGATCTGCTTCATCTTCTTAAACAAAGCACATAAACTTTTCTGCTTCGTCTGCTTGGGGCATCCTTTATTTGACTGAGTTCAATGCGTTCTACAAAAGCCTCTATTGTTTAGTTTGTGATGACCGTGCTCATTGATAAAGGTGTAATACTGGTCACCAATCACCCATCACCCTATCAGGCTAGGAACTGTTAATAAACAAGATGAAAGAACCGCTTTGAATTACAGGCTAAAAAGATATTGAATGCTAGAGTTGCTTATTACTTGTCATGCAGAAAATGAGTGAGAATTGAAAGTGCCATTTGTTCTTCCTCCACAGTCCATTCTAATAAAAATCTAATCGCAACATTAGTGAAGATAGCAAAAAAGTGATTTATTTTGATACCGCAGTGCGAGTACTAATATCAGTAAAAGTATTGAGTAAAAAAATACTAGTATGGAAAGGAAACTATCGATACTTTTTTCACATCACTACCCACTAAGTATATTTGTAGATTGTGTGTTCGTCTCAGACGTTAATTTTGTGTATCCGGGATTAACCTTTGCTAACAGGCCCAGTCTCATCACAATAATTTTCGTGTGACCAATCAAATATAGCGAAGCAAGTAACTCTAACAGACATTGCGCCATAGTGAGTCTCGAAAACTCGTTAGTAGGCGGTGAAGATGAAAGCGATTAGCGTAAAGTTCGAAGTTTTAAATAAAGACAATTATTAAACATGGAAGCTACAAATGCGTGCAGTTCTCATAAAGAACAATGCATGGGGTTATGTGAGTGGAACAATCGTGATACCAGAAGCAGTTATAGCTGAGCCAGCAACAATTGAAGCTGAACGACGGTGGAGAGAAGCCAACCTGAAGGCACACTATGACATAGTGCTTACCATGAACCCGTCGTAAATTAAACAGACTAAGGGCTGTGAGACCTCACGAGCTATTTGGGAAAATTGAGAGGGAATATATCAGTCCAAAGGGTCAGTCCCATAGTTTGTTTTGTTGAATAACTTGATGTTCTTGAAATTACAGGATGGCGGTGACATGTACTCTCGATGTTTTTTCAACACGGTGGATAGGTTGACAGAACTTGAAGAAAACATTAATCAAGAGCTGTTGGCAGTAATGTTGTCACATGACGTATTACCGCCTCTGGAGATGCTTCGAATCAAAGTTGCGGAGGAATTCGACAGGTGTGAGGAAATGAGTCATAATTCAGCACAAAACATGTTGTACAAGGGAAAGTCAGCCAGAATTAATAAATGAGAAAATCACAGACTGGAGAAATTGGACAAAGACTATGGTGCGCAAAAGGACTAAAAAATTAAGTTTTTTAAGTGCAATGCAATCAGACACCAGGCAAAAAAACTCTCAGAAGACACATAAGTCGAATGAACAATCCGCTAAAAATGTCGGAATTGTGTGACTAGCCGCGAGGGACATGTCGAATAACGGTGCAATTCGAATAGGAAAAAATACGGATCACGTTAGCTGGTGTTTTGACAGTGGATGCACGTCTCACATGTGTGGGAATATCGAGTCGTTTGCATAGATCAATCGGAACTTGGATCACGGAAAGCTAAATCTCGTGAACGAAACCTGCAGGGACATCGAAGGAATCGGTACCGTGTCAATCGAGATGAGCACAAGCGGTAATAAAAAGGTGATCGAATTCAAAGATACATTGTATGTACCGGGCCTACATGCTATCCTCATTTCAGTCAGGAAGGTTACCGACAAAGGACACAAAGTGATTTTTATCGAGACGAAGGTCGAGATCATTGATTAGGATGACAATGTGCTGTTAATCAAGGAACAGGAAAACGGACTATATTATTTCCCATAGTTGACAGACCAAGAATATAAGAAAATCTCAGGCCCGGATGACACTACTATTACTCCAAGGAAGAATTCCATTAAGGATTGGCATGCTTGCATGGGACATCTTAATGTCAAATCAATCCGCGAGGCTATCAAGATGGGATCAATTCAAGGAATCAACGTCGAGGACATCAACGAAGATTTTCAATGCAGCGTTGGTCTCCAGAGGAAGATGTGTCGTGCTCCATTTCCAAAGGTTCGGAGAGTGTGTCACTTATACATTCTGACATCTGTGGTACAATGCGAGTTACTTCACAAGGAAATAAGATTTACTTTGCTATTTTCATAGACAATTCTTCAGGATGGTATGAGGTAGGATTCAGTGAGCAAAAGAACCAAGTGATGGATGAATTTGATAGTTTCAGGGCACTCATGAACACTCAACAGGGAAACGCGGTTAAGTGCTTGCAATCAAATAACAGACGTAAATATGTCAACAAAAGTTTGACGAACTGCTCCAAAAACAAGGCATTTTGAGGCATCCAACCATACCTTACAACTAGCAGCAGAATGGAGTATCTGAGAGGAGAAACACGACACGGATGGAGATGGCATGCTGCCTTCTAATTCAGTCTGGACTGCCACCGACTTTTTGGGCGGAGGCTGTCAACACCGCAAACTTCATATGCAATAGGTCACCAACAAGTAAACTAAAAGGAAGAACCCCGTACGAGGTTTGGTTCGGGAAACCACTGGACGTGTCCAGCTTTAGAATCTTTGGGAGCGAAGTTTTTGTCATAGACAGAACGTCAGACAAGGGGAAGCTGGAAGTATGACCAAAGAAAGGCATCTTCATGAGCTATAGTTCAGAGTCAAAGACGTACAGGATATGGTTACCGAAGCAGAGGAAGATCGAGATATCCATAGATGCGATTTTTATGGACAGGACTGTGATCTAGTCAGCTGAGAGTTGGGAGGATTTCCTATCACGGGATACAATTCCCCAAATTTGTCAAGTTCATCAGTCGATGTTAACGCCACGGGGAATGAAGATCAACCTCTCTAACGATCAAGAATGGAATCATCGGATCTAAGAGCCATTACGAGGCATGTCACGACAATTACAAAGACGCTGAGGGTTCCCAAAGTTTCCCCCCAGATGACCCATTGAACACTGTAAGAAGAGGTCGAGGAAGGCCAAGGGTATTGCGATCTGGATGTTCCGGAAGACCTTCCAGAGTCTATGCAATGGCGAATCACGTCGTCAAGGACGACTTCGTTTTTCTGAGTGAAATTCCAGTTGCTCAAAGAATGATAAGTCAGGATTCAACCGATTGGATGACAGCCATGGCTAATTAAGTGAAGTTGATTGTCGCAAAGCACACGTGGGATCTGATGGACAAGTCGAAAACGTCAAGAGTGATCAAAAGTTGTTTCCTGCTACGAAATAAGTACAGAACAAATGGCGTTCTGGAGAAGCACAAAGCCAGGATGGTGGTGAAGGGATATGCTCAACAGTATGGCAGGAATATTTACAAGACGTATGAGCCAGTTGCACGCCTATATTCAATACGGTTGGTCATTGCATTTGCAGCCCAGAACAATATGCACATATGCCAGTACGACGTGAAAACCGTGTATTTGAATGGGAAACTGGATGAGGAGGTACACACGGAGGTACCAGATCGGTTTGAAGAAGTCCTAGAGTACATAGTGAGTAAAGGAGGACGCAAGGATCAGACCATCAACAAGGCGAGGGCCACACTAGACGAGTTAGCAGCAGGTGACAGGGTTTGCTATGTAAAGAAGGCTGGCCGCGCCTGGAACAGATGTCTAGATGGAGAGTTGCGTACTATGGACGCAAAACCCAACAATGGGGAACCATGAGTTTACATAAGGCATTGGAACGAAGAGATCATGATCATCATCATCTACATCAACGACATTCTGATAACGTGCCGTGACCACAAAGAAACTACCTGTTTCGGACACAGACTTGGAAAGATATTCGAGATGAAAGATCTGGGTGACCTGAGGCGCTGTTTGGGGATAGATTTCTCCAGAAACAGCGATGTGATATTTGTAAGTTAGAGTACATAAATCAAAGACATCCTTCAACACTTCGGTATGTCGGATTGCAAGGCTGTTTCAACCCCTCTAGACGTCGGGACGAAGCTGGCAAAGGGTGAGGCATGGTCAACTTCAGGTTAAAAACCCCCACATCGAGAACTAGTCGGTTGCGTGCTGTATTTGTCAGTGGCTACACGCCCGGATGTAGCTCACGCAGCAAGTGTGTTAAGTCAATTTAATTACTGTTTCAAAAGTACTCTTTGGGGAGCAGCAAAGAGGGGATTTCGGTACCTCAAGGGCACTGCTGACCAGGGAATCTCATACAAGCATGGCGAAAGATTGTTTACAGGCTACGTAGATGCCAACTGGGGAGGATCACTTGACGACCGGCGTTCCTTTACAGTATATGTTTTCATCATGAATGGAGGTGCAATTGCCTGGGATTCGAGGAAGCAATGGACCATTGTGTTATTTACCACGCAGGTCGAATACATGGCCTTGAGTGAAGAAACCAAGAAAGCCGTACATCTTCAGTGTTTCTTGCTCGAGCTTGGAAAGGAGGAATTTGTACCACTTACACTGCTCAATGATAACGTCAGGGTGCAGAAGCTAGCAACCAATTCAGTATTCCACGCACGAACCAAACACATTGACATTTGTCACCATTTTGTACGAGAGACTGTTGAGTCGGGTCAACTGGTGCTGGGACACGCGGCATCGGTGGAGATGCCAGCCGGTGTATTAACCAAGGCTTTGACAAAATCAAAGCAAGGGCACTGTGTCGCTCTCCTGGGACTGATCAGGGCACCTGACGAGGTTTCAGTTGTTGTCTTGAGGGGAAGAGTTGGAGTCACTGACTAAGATGCATGATCCAACCACTGTACCGATCACAAAAGGTGCTGCAGTAGCGCGAGTATCAAGAGTTAGCCAATCACATACTTTCACTGTTCAGGTTTTTTTTCTTAACTGACCATGTCGTTTTGTACTCATGCTAACCTTTGTGTTAATTAGCCCACTAAGAGCCAGTCTTATGACTCCTGGATAAATATTAATCTGGTAGATAAATATTTCTATCTTGCGGATAAGTTAAAAGTGTGCCAGATAATATTTATCCATCACATTTTAATCAGGAGATTTAAGTACCTGATAACTTTTATCTGGAAGTTAAAATTGTTGTTGCCATAGTGACGCGTTGTTTTTAATGAGGTTTCACCTATCAGAATCTGTTTTTAAGGTTAAAATATGGTTCCCGTGTTTAGTAAGCACAGGCCCGGGCCCTAACTATATAAAGTTAGAACATTTAGTTCACACTTTTATATAATCTGACACGCTATTTATAGAGTTATATTTATTTAAGAACAAATTATCAGAATGTGAGTACAATAAATGATATTTTGTAAATGTTGTACTCAACTATTGCCCACATTTTGGCAGACACTGAAATAAGTACTCGCAAGACATCTTAGCTTCTGTGCCCATGTGACGCCATCTGTTTCCTCGCACTCGTTTAGCCGCCATTATTTAACAAATGTTGAGTGTTTTCACCACTCGCTAGGTTGTGGCGCTATCAGCAGGGCTTATACGCATGTGCGCACTAGTAAAAACAGTACCAACCTTGTGTGTTCTGCATAAAAATATGTTTATCCTACAGATAGCTATCTGGCAGATAAATTCAGTTTATAAGATGCGTAAAACATTAAATGGCTGATAACTTTTATCTGGTATATAAATTTAACCTCACAATATTAATATTTATTCGGTAGTTATATTGTATATTCGTCTCGGATGTTAATTTTGTGTAGCCAGCACTAACCTTTGCTAACAAGACGAATACAAAAGTTGTTGCCATAATAAGTGTAATTTATTCATGCATAAAGTCAGGGTCAGCAGTATCAGTTCTGATAGATGGTATCAATACAAATAATAAAATATTAAAAAAGTATAATTAGATTGTTATCAAAGTTGACTGTAAAAGAAAAGAGTATGTTAGGGCTTTTTTTAAACACACTTTCTAACATGTTTTTACTGTAGCTTAGCGCCAGTGTTCAACTGGATAAATGGTTCGGACTCGAGTTAAAATTGCAACTATGTGTACTGGAAGTAAATCTTCCATGAAGTGATATTATTTATTGTGTATAACCCGAACGGGTAGTAAGACGCGGTGCTATTAATAAGTGATATTATGTTCTTTCTCCAAGCAATTGCTGGTAAATTTCCTGTTGTTCACATTTAGCATCCCAACACGTTTAGATTATATCATTAAAAGATATTGTGTTGAATATATACATAATAAAGGTGCAATTAATTTCAAATGTCTAATTAAATATATATTATAGTAAAAATATTGATAACCTGTAAATATCTCTTGCCATGCCAAAATCTGCTATTTTGACGACCCTCCCAGGACCTTTTGTCGTCAAAAGACAATTTCTCGCCGCAATGTCTCTGTGGATGAACCTGTTCTCCTCCATGTACTTGCATCCTTTGGCCACATCCATAGAGCATGTGAGCAAATCCTTCATGTGTAGGGGGGAAGGGCGCTCAGGTTTAGGTCTCGACTCTCGGAGGAACGTTTTGAGATCCCCCCCGGCCAACAACTCCAACACAATGAAGCGCGGGTGCTTGTCAAAACACACCCCAATGAAGTGTACAATGTTGGGGTGGCTGAACTTGCTCATAATGAGGGCCTCCATTAGGAAGTCTGTCTCGGCCTGACTCGTTGACAGCTCAGGAAGAGTCTTTGAACATAAATACAGACTCTACTAAACAATAGTTAGTCACAATGTTGAGGTAGGTACAGTGCTTGAACAAATATACAAATATAGATTTTATAAATGTAGAGAATGTGACATTCAAATGCATGTAGTAAAAAAAAAACTAACTCATTTTATATTGACTGTGAATCAGAATTTACCTAGAAACCTGTAACAAAACATTAAAAAGGGGTATATCATTTAGGACTTTATTCTAGTAGAAGGTGAACCACCATTTTGGACTTCATTCTAGTATGAGTTGCACATCATTTTGGACTTTATTCTAGTATAAGGTGAACAGCATTTAGGGCTTTATTCTAGTATAAGATTAACATCATTCTGAACTTTATTCTAGTATAAGATTAACATCACTCTGGACTTTATTCTAGTATAAGGTGAACATAATTATGGATTTTATTCTAGTATATGGTGAACATCATTTTGGACTTTATTCTAGTATAAGGTGAACATCATTTTGGACTTGTTGAGGCAAAATAATTCAACTGTATCTCTCCCATATAAGTGCTACTGTCTTCACAATAATAGTTACATAATAGTTGTTAGTTTTGAAAATACAACTACAAACCTTGACTGCGACAGGCATCTCTACAGCGTCACCAGCTCTGTGTCTGAAGAAGCCCTGGTAGACTTCTCCAAACGCTCCCTGACCCAGGGCTCTGTTGACAATAGCAATTAAAATACATTTTAAATACCATTAAAAGTTTAACAATGAGTCCAGCAATATTTAGTTCAGTAACAATTGAGTGAATGTTAGCTCCCACAAACTTTTATTATCAAGGATGTTTTTATTGAGTGAATTAATAACGAATGTTCATGAGCAGGAAATATTGGCTCTCCTGGCATCACAATTGGCTATGTCTTTTTTTGACCAAGTTGATACCAAATCTGTAGTTTGGGAAATGTTTTCTTGACCTTAACTTTTACTGGATTTCAACTGGGTACAATTATAAATGTACCCCAATTTCAAACAGTTAAGGCAGACCTAAATGAAATATATTTATAACACAATAAAATTTCAACATCAATAATGAACTTTTTTATTAGAATAGTGTAAGAAAAGGTTTAGTTTTATTTTTAAACTATATTGAGGACTAAATAAGCTTGTATCTTAAACTTTATTTCATGTAATTTTTATATCATCTCATTTTTGTAAAGGTTTTCTTGTAGGTATTTATTTTTCTTTATAAAATACATAAAATTATTCTATATTATTAATTTCCTGCTATACAACTGATTCTTTTATTCAATCCTAAAACATTTTTGGGTGTAATTACTTACACTTTTGTTAAATTATATTCTCTTTAAATCTTCTTAAAATTACATTTGCTTTGAATGTTATTTATGTATGTATGTATGTATTTTCAAACCTATTTATCAATGTAAGATTATTCATAACTTTATATTTTAAAATGTTACTTATTATCTACTATTAATTATCATTTTTCTAATAATTCTTTAACATTTTATCATCATTGTTTTATGCATTGTAAACTTAAATATTCTTTAGTTGACTCAATAATAATAATAATAATAATAATAATAATAATAATAATAATATTTAGCACCGCGTCTTACTACCCGTTCGGGTTATACGCTAGTTGACTCAATAAAATTGTTATTTGTTACTAGTATCATTTTATCAACTCTTTACTTGACTACTTGATGTGAAGTTGTTTACACAAAACATCAAGTTATTAATATTTTTAGTATAAAAGTTTTATTTCTAAATTAATTGAAAATATTATTATTATATTTTTATAATACAAAAATAATGATTTTATTAACTATTAAATTTGCTCTAACAATGAAAAGTTTAGTGATAGTTTAGACAAGTTAAAACAAATCTCATTACCGAGTAATTTTTGTTTATGAAATTTAAATCAAAAGTTTTATTGTGCTCTTCAATTTGATATTAAATTCTTGGTTTATAACATTATCAACCCATAACTAATTCAATCATTAAACTTTGCCTATTGAAAGATGACCAATTCACATGATCAAGGCAGTATGGATAAGAGCACAATGCTGAATGCTAGTAAAATGTTCAGTTTTAGGTCACCATGTTCAATTGTTAATGGTTTTAAAAAACACATGGACATATGTAAGAAGTCAAAATCAATATTGTATTTTGAAATTCAATCTTTTAAGAAAAACAACACTTACGACAAAGTACTCAAAAACCATTGTTGTAATAGAAAACTAGTGAGTTTTATACAAATCTACTAGCCAACATTCAGCGCAAAAAATACCAAGCAAATAAAAGCTACTAATGAGAAAATAACAGTTTAACTCATCAACTTTACTCAAATAAACAATCTAAAGATTTTAAATTTTTCATTATTTTCTAAGAGCTATTTATCTGCTTAGGTAACGGAACTATTATAGTTTATTGCCAAACAATGTCTTTCAACAATGTCTGAGCCTGAGTTTTATATTTGTCGGCAGACTGTGAGACACGAGTAAAGGGAAGAAATGGATGTTCGCCTAACCAAACAGGTATAGTATTAAAGATTTTCTGTATAAAAGCACGAAAAACAAGATTAATATATCATGCTTTCCTTTCAAATGTTAAAGTTGTTAATAAAGGTGAGGTTAACAGATTTGAACATTTTTAAGCCCCCTATTTTAAATAAAGTAAGATTAGCAATAACTTTACTTCAAGTGTGTTGTCAGTATTTGAAAGCTAATAATTTCAATAACTGCCATGTTAAAAAGTTAAAATATTTAGTTCTATTTAAAAGTGTCGAATATCATTTTAGAATAGTAAGTAATGTGTGATGAAAAGTATGTTTATTTCATAATCTCCAACACTATTAAATTTTGGGTTCATAAAGATGTATTTTTGCAATGTGATTTTTACTGTACTTACTTTACAAGACGCAGATGGTCTCTAGGAATATCCTTAAGGTCCCGTATTGTGTAGGTCCCACCACCAAACTCATAGTTGGGGTTGTACTCGGTCATCATGTTATCGGAAGCCTCTCTAAGTCGGTTTAGTTGCAGGTCAGGGCCGCTTAAAACATGACGTCTCATCATGGCCAGCTTCTTGTGTTGGTAGTAATTATCTGTCATCAACAAGTATCAGTAGTAATGAGGGGAGTAGAATTTAGAGAAAATGTACCAGCAATTGTGTGGAGGTAGAGGAGGAAAACAATTAAAGTAAAATATTTCTAAGTTCTCCCAGCTAGCATTTGACTCCTCTTCACTGGCAAACCAAACCAAGCAATACCGCTATCTATACTCACATGACTACCAGAGTGGGTTTGTAGCTCGGACCAAATAAAAGAAAAAATAAGTTTAAGAACCAAACAAAAAGTTAACCTGCTTTTAATGAACAAAATAATTAAAATCATGACATTAATAATGCAATTCAAACTATAGAAAAATATCTTACAAGAAATATTTAATACAAATTCCTTTAGTGAATTTCATATTATGTGAATGAAGAGTATTTCTATTTTATGTTTTAAGTTATAATCTTTCTCTGGCAATCAGAATTTACATTAATACATACCTACCCATAAACTTAATGTTATTGTCAAGTGTAATTAACTTCTTTAAAAAATACAAAAACAATTCAAATTTTATGTAATTAATTTCCTATGCACTTGTGTAAATAATTACATACAGATAAATTGCTTTGTATCACATCAATTAATTGATTAATGGCTTTATATATAATAAAACAACAAATAGCATTATAGAGATAATATAATATCAATGTTGATAATCTATAACAGTTACAAAACTCACATCAGTTGTTGCATGAACAGCATCAATCAATAAAATATAGTTTTAGGAACAGTAAGAAACCAAGAATAATTGCTTGTATTTAATGCATGTTTAGTAATGTGATAAAAGCTCTTATTGTATCTTTAATTTTTTATAGCTTTGAAAATGTGAATTTGAGCTGTTTATGCAACAAATAAGTATATTATAACATTCGATCGACTATTAATTCAAGTTTTAATAATGCAGTAACATTTTCAACTTAAATGATATAAAAATAGAATGTTTTTAAATGCAAGAGAACATACAGAAGATATTTTTTTAAATCATTATATTAAATGATTATATTAACATTGAAGAATTCAAATTTCCTAAATAGAGGAATATTACACAGAATATGTGACTGTTTCAACTCAATTCTTGGATAATGAAAGCTTTAAATCAACATTTTATCATATATCCTGTGTCTCTTTGGTGCCATTTCTTTACAAAAGCAAACACACAAAACACAAATGACCAGGAATGGAAGAGATATGAACATTATACTTGAATCTTCTGTTACTGGTGGTGTGCTGTGCACCCATCAGTAATGAGGCGCAGCTTAGTAAAAGATGCCAGGAGTTCTTCTTCAAGGTGATCAATCAAAAACCAACATACATTATTAAGACACTTTTGAGTGTTATCTTCATTAGAGAGGTACAATTTATAATTGTTTGTGGTTGGATCAATTATATGAATCACCTTTACACCAAGGGGGCCGTCTTGATAAGCGAGAAATTGCCGTGCACACTAAATGTGCTCTAACACAATATTTAATTCTACATATGTTATTTCAAAATATGGTTCACACCAAAATAAAGTTGAAAGAATTGCATTGTCCTCCAGCAGGTAGAGGACTGTTCCACCAAAACCACCCATCTCTCCGAAAAAACTACAGATTCAATTATATGCAGCCTCCAAAATAAATGAGTGCGCCACTGGATCAAACTTTTGATATTGTAGCCATACTGTATAGTGTTCCAATGTTGTCATCAGTAAGTCTTTCCATAAATAGAAGTCCAATACTTGGGTGATTTATGTAGCTAGCAAGAAATAAGAGTTGACAATTCAACTTTCTGGTGTTGGGAGATTAATAATAGGTCTATCATTTAGCAGCTATCTACTTTACATTTTAAATGTAAATAAAACACATTATTCGAAACAAATTAAAACCATGTACAAATTAACCTAAAATGAAGGAGGGACATGTGATGATGATGATGATAATGATGATGAGGGTTTGGCAATCAGATAAATCTGTGCCGGGACTTAGGATTGGACCTCGGACCCCTAGCACAGAAGTCTGACATCTTACCCTTAGACTGCTAGGTCACCGATTATGATGATGATGATGATGATGATGATGATGATGATGATAATGATGATGAAAGCAAGAAGAGATGGATGGTAATAGTAATTTTTATCACTAAATCTAGTTAATAATATTTTCATTGATTTTAAGACATCTGATGGCTTTTTGTAATATATACAAAGCAGAAAATAAATGTTTGTGTTCTACAAAAATTATTTTTTCAATTGATATTAAATATTTTATATACATATTTTTAGAGAAGTCTCAAATCCACTCAAAGAATTTGAATCTTATAAAAACAAGGTAAGCATAAAAGATTAACTTGTACCTTATGGTATGATTTTTTTCTCCGGTTTTTATTTTATTGATATTAATTCTTTAGTTGTATTATAAAATATAAATTGTGGGTAAATGATAGCAGTTTTTCACTCTCCCTCCACACAAATGTGGGTACATTTCTTCTAAATATAACTTTCCTAATCCCCCAAACCACAAGCGCGATTAGTACATAATTGTATAACCCAAATAAATAGTGAAATGTGGTACTAAAATAAATACTGCTAGTATTGCAAATTCATTGGGATAAGTGCAACCAACAAGGTTTTTCTGCAACACGAAATAATCAGCACAGAAGTCCAAATAGTTTTAAGGGTACCGCCTACTTGAAGGGAAATATACTCGCACTGCAATATTTATTATGAAAATAGTAGTTTTGAAGCGTCAAAACCACTAAAACAATCATCAATGATTTTCATATTATCAGTTGTCACCTTGTTAAAAATTGACTTTATATGAGAATGGCTAGACCTATGTTCGTAATAATTTCTTTGATAGCAGAACTGCAACATCTCCCATGAGCTAATTTCATCTTCATTTGAATTTATTTTTTAATTATAAAACTTAAAAGAGATAAAAGATTTTTGATCATGTAGGGACATGTTGATACCTTTCAAATACATTTTGGTATTATTGATACGATATATTAAAATAACAATAACAAACCACTTCTTGAATTATGTGGTATTATTGAATGTCTGTTACACATCTCGATTCTCTCCCCTTAAGCATACACTTTTTTTTCAAGTACCTAATAGTTCCAACCAATTGACTATTGCATAGTGACACAGCTTTTGCCTTAAGGTTTGACAAACAAAATACCCTAAACTACTTTTAAAAGACACAATGAACAAGAACACTATAACGATTAGCTTGTTACTTGTGTATTGCTTGAGAAAGGGTCTGTTGTTCAAGTCTTTGAGAGGCTTCAATCTAGAATATTTAATGAATAAATAAATAAAAAACCAAACTAAATGACACATTTAATAAAACACAAAATAAACATGTTTTTAAAATCAACTACAAATTTACATATTTATTTATTCATTAATTCACTAAATGTATTGTAAATATTAAAGTCTAGGAATATTATGTATTGACCCAATAAATTATTTTAAAAATATTTAATCAATCGACATTGATTAAAAATATATTGTCATGAATTATTTAATATAATAATATAAAAATCAAATACAAAGCAGCAATATCTTTTTCCTGCAAATATAATCTTTATTGTCAGGAAATGACATGCGGCCATAGTACACAATGATTTGTTATCACATTTAATCAAACCTGTCAACATCATACATACACATTTGTGATATTTAATTTAAAATATTTTAATAGTTAAACATACATATATCAATACTTTTATAAACATCTAAAAAGTACAATAAAATATTCTGGTCACATAAAAACACTCCCAAGTAGTATCTCGAGACCTAATTCTTTTTATTTCTTATGTACTTTAAAACATATACATTTTATACATAAGAAAATCCAAACATAATTGTATTTAGTTGAACTACTTTATATACAAGACATTAAAGAAAAATTAGGGTTTACAGACCAACAATAAATGGTAAGAACTTAAAATTAAATGCTTAAAATGGTTTTGTGCACTTGTAAAACATTTACATATTATAGGGAATAGAGGATTCACTCCCTTTTGCAGGCGAAAATTGCTATCGGCTAAGTACCCATTGAAGATGCAATAGATCAAATAAATTAAATTATAGTTGGGTTGAATCCATTATCTTACAAATCTGAATCTCCACCTTCGAATCTCGAAAAAAAAAGTACATAAAAGGAAATATAAATATAATAGGATAAAAGAAAATACAATTAGTAACATTATTTCTAATAATCCATTTATTATAACATTCATACATTCAGTTAAGTGTTAAATTACTGTTCTGGGGTCTGGTTGTCACTCGGACATCCTATAATTATACTTGGTTTTGAACCACAAATAAGTAGTATTAGAGCTCTAAAAGCAATTTCACTCTAAAAATTGTAATAAAATGTTTTTTTTTAAGGATTTGCGTCTAGAATCTAAAACTTTCTCGAACCCTCAAATTTCAAATATGCCTATCCTCAAGGATTCAAGGGATTCAAGGATCCCAGCCCTAAATTAAATGTTTCATTTCAACTCACTTGATATTATTCGACTAAAATAGAAGTATCATCCATCCCAGAGTCGATATTGCCACTGCCCTACACAAGGTTTGAAGGGAGAACTAATGATTGTCACCAGTCTTAACCATCTAATAATCAAGTAGTATGTAAGCATTGGAACCTTTTCTTTCTTCAAAATATTGTTCTTTCTTCAAAATATTGTTTAAACATTGATTATAAATATTCTAGATGTTTTTAAGTTTGGACACCCTTGGTTAGTTATTGGTCATAATTAACAAAGATAGACGTTTTACATACTAGACAAACAAATGGATAAAAATACAACTGAACAGGTGACTAAATGTTTAGGGTTATGTTAGCGTAAAAGCTAAGTAGGTTTATTATTATTTAAATTTAAAAACTACACTTGGACCCGGGAATTAAACCCTGAACCTTTGGCTTAGGTCTCGGGTTCAATTCTTGTGTCCAGGTATAATTTTTCAAACTAATGAAAATAGTATTTAGATATATAACTGTAACTAACAAATATAATAGTTTGGCTATTTAATCCGTTGAGTTGTGTTAAGCTAAACTCAGCCATAGTCAAGATCCACGAGGCATTACACTTCATAATACTTTGATTTTGAGTTCAGATGGAGACAAAGTTTGATATACATATGGTGTAAAAATAGCTGAAGTCAAGGGTTTGGACTTCACAAGTGGGGTTCAATGCATGAATAAATTCACTTGTTTACTAAGCGCCTGTACAAACGAATAACTAAAACAATATAGCTAGGTAAATTAAAATTAAGGTTAGGTGAAATTAAGTTAGTAAAAGATTTAAACCTCTGAATCTTTGGGATTAGTGCCACTACTCTACTATCCGAGCTACCAAAGTTCTTGTAAATATTTGAGAATTCTTTACATATTTATAGTTATCCTCCCAAAGTTTTGCCGATGTAATAATACTATATTATTCACTTGCAAAGAAGAACACACACACACAGAAGAAGGTATTAAATCTATTTTTTAAGTTTTCTGTGCAAGCTAACACACTATAATTGACTCGAAAGCTTCATCTATAAATTATGTATTGTAAACTATTTGTTCATAAATATTTCTAAAAGTTATAAAAAAATTGTTATTAAAGATGGGTAAACCAAAATAAGATGAATTCATAAATACCCACCATTTCCCTTCTTGCCAATGATGTTAGTTTATTTGTTTACCTATGATTGGTTCTTTGAAGCTATTTGTAAGGATGGGCCTTAGAATCTTAATGTTACTACTACTTTTATCTAGCACTGTCTATAAGTACTCGTTCGGGTTATATGCTTATGTACTAATTACACTAATGGATTTGGGATTGGGAAGGTTAAAATTAAAGGAAGTGGACCCACATTTTTGTGGAGGGAGAGTGGAAAACTATTTAGGAAAAACCACCCCAGTTCACCTGACCGAGATTCAAACCTCCATGTCCTCGGCAGTCAAGCTCAACAAGAAACAAGCACGTTAGCCAACTACATCACCGAGGCGGGTAATATTAATGTTACTTCAACTTTTACTTTTTACAAAGTACAAAACATGTACTTAGTAATTACTACACTTAGATTTTGTATCCAATTAATTACACATGTAATTAATGAGAAAATCTTTATTGTAACATTTTATCCCCACCAGTAGTGTGTCTGCTAGCCTAGCCCTTAGATACCCAGTTTTATCCTCAGCAGGGATCAGAAATAAATTACCTTGTAGTTGAAAACAAAGGTCTCAATAGCAATAGCTTTATTTAAGTATCATTTTAACTTAACAAGGATAGTTACAATAATGAGGTGTCCTATTTCTAAGTTAAACACCACAAATTAAAATTTAATACAATTAACTTTTAAAGTATATATTCGTGCATGTAATTATAGTGAAAAAGATTATTTGTTTTCATGCTACTGAAATTAAAATAGATTTCTTATATTTGAAATTAAATTTGACTACACCAATAAAATCTTCATTTTCTTTGATCGGAAGGAATATACATAGCATTAACTTTACAATTGGTCAAATGTGCCAATTTAACCAGATAGTTTTTGGTTCACTAAAATGAGTGGAATATTATTATAAACGCTTAGAAGCGAGATGAAAGAGCTCGTGTAAAAGATTAAATGAGATCAATTAGAGTTGGAATAGCTTAAGTTTATTTAGGTTGATTTAAATTTAAATAGCCTTGCTTTGAATGGGCCTTTTAATGATTAAGGTGATAAATAACCATTTTTCAAATCTTCTTGACATGTGCTGTGACATTGTCTACAACAGTCAGTATATGCAAATTCGCTCTCCACGCTCCTCAAAGCTTCACGCGCACACAGTGAGATGGTGCTCGAGAGGAGTAGTAGATTGACAACCACTAAGACTTGATATGGTATTGTACGATAAGAGGGTGTAGTAGATTGACAACCACTAAGACTTGATATGGTATTGTACGATAAGAGGGTGTAGTAGATTGACAACCACTAAGGCTTGATATGGTATTGTACGATAAGAGGGTGTAGTAGATTGACAACCACTAAGGCTTGATATGGTATTGTACGATAAGAGGGTGTAGTAGATTGACAACCACTAAGGCTTGATATGGTATTGTACGATAAGAGGGTGTAGTAGATTGACAACCACTAAGGCTTGATATGGTATTGTACGATAAGAGGGTGTAGTAGATTGACAACCACTAAGGCTTGATATGGTATTGTACGATAAGAGGGTGTAGTAGATTGACAACCACTAAGGCTTGATATGGTATTGTACGATAAGAGGGTGTAGTAGATTGACAACCACTAAGGCTTGATATGGTATTGTACGATAAGAGGGTGTAGTAGATTGACAACCACTAAGGCTTGATATGGTATTGTACGATAAGAGGGTGTAGTAGATTGACAACCACTAAGGCTTGATATGGTATTGTACGATAAGAGGGTGTAGTAGATTGACAACCACTAAGGCTTGATATGGTATTGTACGATAAGAGGGTGTAGTAGATTGACAACCACTAAGGCTTGATATGGTATTGTACGATAAGAGGGTGTAGTAGATTGACAACCACTAAGGCTTGATATGGTATTGTACGATAAGAGGGTGTAGTAGATTGACAACCACTAAGGCTTGATATGGTATTGTACGATAAGAGGGTGTAGTAGATTGACAACCACTAAGGCTTGATATGGTATTGTACGATAAGAGGGTGTAGTAGATTGACAACCACTAAGGCTTGATATGGTATTGTACGATAAGAGGGTGTAGTAGATTGACAACCACTAAGGCTTGATATGGTATTGTACGATAAGAGGGTGTAGTAGATTGACAACCACTAAGGCTTGATATGGTATTGTACGATAAGAGGGTGTAGTAGATTGACAACCACTAAGGCTTGATATGGTATTGTACGATAAGAGGGTGTAGTAGATTGACAACCACTAAGGCTTGATATGGTATTGTACGATAAGAGGGTGTAGTAGATTGACAACCACTAAGGCTTGATATGGTATTGTACGATAAGAGGGTGTAGTATAGTAGCCCCATGGCTTCTTTGGTGCTGACTGACAGCTTTAAAAAGTTACCAGACCAAATTACGTATCCCTACGCCGCACCAGATGATCTGCAAAAACATGTGTTTAGCAGCTGTCACTTCTGACAGTAAAAATTTAGGTATATGCCTAAATATTGATTGTCAGAAGTCAGCTGTGAACTGTCAGTCAGCACCAAAGAAGCCATGGGGCAACTGTAGATTGACAACCACTAAGGCTTGATATGGTATTTTACAATAAGAGGGTGTAGTAGATTGACAACCACTAAGACTTGATATTGTATTGTACGATAAGAGGGTGGTGGGGTTGGAGCTTCCAGTGTATCACTCGGATGTTCTATAACCAAACCCATCACCAAATAAGTCTGTTTTTATGTAGGAGCTAAACCTACCCAAGAAAGAGGGATTCAACCAGCGGTTACATTGACATAAGAACAGAAACTACACAGGGTCTTGTAAATTGGAAGGACATTACATGGGTTGCATTGAGGTAGCAAAGAGCATTATAGTATATTGCTATGATGAATAGATCTGTTTGTATATTCTATTTGTATTTGAAATGTATAAATAATTCATATCATGGACAGGTATACTTACTTATATACTCTATGGTGTTAGGAGCTCTAAAGTTCATTGCCGCACTTACAAAAGTATGCCACCTACCCCTATCTTGAGCTAGTTCCACCCAATCCAACTCACTACACCCTATATTTTCCAGGTCCATTCTAATCTTATCCTCCCATCTGCGTCTAGATCTTCCCAACTGTCTTTTTCCATTGGGTTTGCCAGTCAATATTCTGAACACGTTTCTAGATTCTCCCATTCGTGTTGCATGTATTGCCCACCTTAAGCTACGAAACTTGATTATCCTAACAATGTCTTGTGTTTAGTACAGGTTATGTAACTCATCATTATGTAACCTCCACTTCCAATCCAAGTATCCTTATCCCCTTTTGAACCAAATCTTTTCCTAAGCCCCTTGTTTTCAAACACCCTAAAATTATTGTTTTGTATATTCTGAGTTTTGCATTTCTTGAAAGCAGGTGATATGTCAACAACTTACTGACAGAGTAATAGCGTGCATTTCCGGCTGTATTATTTTCTTAATTCTCACTATAAGATCGTATACATACTTAGTCTATTCAGTGTTCCCTTATAAACCGATTTCCTTACTATCCTCTAGTAAATTTCCTGCATTTCTTGGAACAGCTTCCTTACTATCACCAAACAAAGCTAAGTCATCTGTGTACCCTAACAGCTGTATTCACTCGTCTAATGTCAACCCTTTCCTACTCTCTTGCATTTCCCTAATTGCATACTCTAAGGCTATATTAAAGAGTAATGGGGTTTCAAACCATTATGTATTTTGAAAGTATCTGATAAGTGACATCCAACCTGTACCCTGTAATTAGAATATTCTTAAATTTAATAGAAAAAAATAAAGTCTCAATCTTATCTTAGGAGCAAATTAAATTTTTCAGTTTGTTGTTAGATTTTAATGCATTTAAAAAGTGCACCGGGAAGTATTGGTCAATATTGTAACAATATGTAATAATATCTGGGATGGTTGATCAAATATTAATGTAATTGATTGATATATCAGGGAAAATTGCCATACCTAGACCACATTTGGTAAAAGTATGAGCAGTTTTGTCAAGTGCCGGACAACATTTTTCAAAATATGAATCAATATTACCAACCCCGGCAATGATTACATGATGTGTACATGCTTAAGATCTACTCAGTAATTTGGGGACCTTCAAATATAGTGGACTCAAACAATGTTTGTGAGTATAATTGGGATAAATGTATTGCTACAAACGAAAAAATCAAAATAAATTATAAGTGTATTATTACATGTTTTAACATATCTTGAGTTTTGGTCAGATGGATAAAATTATAGATCCGATTGAAACTTTTCTTATTTTATAAGTCCTTAATATTATAATAAACGTGTCAGATACTGAGTTGGCAACTTATTCCTCTGTCATTAGTCTGGCAAGAAACACTTTCAAATTGACAAAAAACTAAATATTGATAGTTGTTATTCATCATATTGGTCGGCGTTGTGACCAATGTTGAGGTGTGTACAAAGTTTAGAAATCATTTAAATACATATAAAAACTTTTTAAGACTGTAAACTTTCTACTATCCATACTCGGGTAATCCAGTTTGCAGATTATCCATACATGATTCTCAAAATACTATATTGGGAATGGGGCTTAAAAAGTGTTCATCACAACCATACAAAAAACATCAATATATTAAAGTAAGAAAGAATAAATGACTATTTCACAAAGGAGATGTAGGAGAAAATATTGTATTGGCCCGAATATAGTACAATAATTTTCTCCTTAAAATGTCCTTCCGAAAACACGACTCTTATTATATGTGCAGCCTAATATTAAAAAAAAAAGGCAGATTCCTAAATAGGTATATTCTGTAGCTTGCTGGAACTGAAGGCTGGTGGTAATCAATGTGTGCATTTAATAATAAGCTCAAGGTCAAAACATAACATAGCAAAAGAAAGGATTCCCACTCTTCAATGTCACTGAACTGGTAGTTCAGTAGGTCAGTGTTGGTGGCAAAATCTTTGCTATAGTATTAATATAACAAACAAAAAAATTCCATGGCAGGCTCTTAAGTGAGTAGTGTGTTGAAAAAAAGACCTCCTCGGCGTCTTAAGTACACAAGGAAACGAGAAGAAGCTTATAAAACAAAAATAAAACTGTCAAATTTGTTAAGTTTATACCTCTAGATATATTCAAGATCTTTTATTTTTCATAATAAAATATATTTGAAATTTTAGTACCATATTATGTGAGGCCCTACTATATTCGGGCCAATATGATAATACCATTAAAGCTCTACTGTATTTTTATGCAAACCAGTGTATAATGGTTTTAATTAAATAAATATTTGTGTTATAAATACAGTTCATATATTAACATGGAAGAAAAAGTTGTGTATTCAATTATCTGTGTTTTTAAATTATCCGTACATTCTCCAGTACTGATTAAACCAGATAATCAAGTGTTTACTGTGCATTAATTTTAAAAAATCAGCTCAAAAGTTACAAGACACACACGAGAAATTGATTTGGTGTTTATCTTTTGAAAAAATCAGGCTGGATGGCAAAGTAATTTTAAGCTGTCTTAAGCTTTGGAAGAAGTGAAACTTTAGTTTAGCTTGGAAGGTAAAAGTCTTACCTTAAATGATTACACTTTGACACTATCTTACAAGATGCACCATAGCTGAACCAAGCAAGGTAGGCAAGCTCATTCAAACTATGTATTAAAAATTTACTACAGAAATCTTAGCTTAGAAAATAATTTGTTATTTGTTTGATTTTGATAACATAGTACAAGTGTGTAAAACATTACACTATTGACAAGTAGGTGTTGTACAGTTCAATTTTCATGGTAAGAGCCTTTTAAAAAATACAAACATATTTTTTGCAGCCAAAATTGATCTTATTATTTTCCTAGTGTTATTTTGTAGATATGTTTTTTAGCACCACCTCTAACTACCCGTTTAGGTTAAACACTTATGTATTAATTACAATAGTGGTTTTAGGGATGAACGTCATATTTATATGATGTGTATCCGTATTTTCATGGAGGGAGAATGGAAAACCAATTTGGAAAAAAAAACTCAGTACACCAGACTAAGATTTGAACCTCGATCTCCCAATCATCGGCAGTCTAATAATAATAATAATAATAATAATAATAATAATAATATTTAGCACCGCGTCTTACTACCCGTTCGGGTTATACGCTTATCAGCAGTCTAATCTACTGTAAAAATGATGCCTTAGACCATGCGGCCACCGAAACAGGTATGGATATTGGTAATATCTATAAAAAGTGACAGCAGCAGATCACATGACCTGAAGTAAGAATACATACAAGTAGATCTAGTAACCTTTCTAATCCTAAATAAAACCCTTTCTATGAAAGTTGGACTGTATCTCCAAAGACATCTTATATTATTTTTTAATAAACAATTACTCTAGTAAGGGACAAATAGTGAAAACTTTCATATTCAATGTTCTCTCATTGTAAAATTATGTTGAAGAAGGAATGACTAGCAAATAAATCTAGCACATGTTGTATTGTCAAAAATCATCTTGAGGGAATTTATAATGAAGAGAGTTTGTCTATATTGGTGGCATGTGTCATAAGGCCAAGATGAATTTATCAAATTCATTGTGTTATCTGTCTCTTTATGTATTTAAAAAAAATTATTATGCATAGTTTTGTTTTAATGCATACTATCTCAGCGCTCTTACAGATTGAATGTCATGATATATTTCCTGGAATAGATAGCCAGAAATGATCTTGATAAGAAAAGTGTTTGAAATAAATTGTTTTATGATTATGTTGTTCAAATTGATAGAAAATTATGTTATCTATAAGACTTTGTTCATGATACAATTTATTTTAGAATTTATCAACATAAATCAATAAATAAAATGCAACGTCCAAGTATAACAATTTTACTAATTTTACAAATATGTGTTACGTGTCATCAGCTGGTGACTGACCAACTAACAAGTGAGCCACCTAGACCCCCCACGCCCAGAGGATACATAGTTTAAGAACAATCTAGATATAGCGCCCAAGTGGTTGGGAGAGTTTCACGTAGTAGTAGGGCTAATTTTGTAAAAACTAGTTTAATTAAATTATTAAAATAGTTGTTATTATTAGCACCGCGTCTTACTACCCTTTCGGGTTATACGCACTTACGCTAATGTGTAATGGTAGGGTGATTGTGAGATAGAATGGAGGACCTACAGTTTAACGTGGAGTCCGAACCACGGTGGAGGCCTGGCATTCCACACATTCACAAGATGTCTTGTCAGAGGTGAAGGAAGGGTTTGGTAATCAAATAAATCTGTGCCAGGACCGAGGATTGAACCCCAAACCCCAGCACAGTTAAAATAGTTAAAATGTATACATATTTCCATGGTAGGTTATCCCTTATTAGTATTTAAGTAGTTTGTAGAATTTAAAGTCATTTGTTGTATTGTTTGGGAACCCCTCCCAGACAGATAACTTTTAATTTTACACATAGTGAAATTGGAGAGTTGTGAGAAATAAGAATGAGACCTGAAGGTCAGGAATAAAAGTCATCGACCTACCCACCCAAGCCAGAATACACATTCCCCCAGACTATCACAAGATGGCACCCAGCCCGTCACAGAAAAAACATATTTTTTATAAATATAATTTGTATTTGTTCCTTGTAATTATTTCCACACAAGCCCTGTCTTATATCAGGATTGTTACACTTTGAAAGTTTAAGATTTATCAACCTTTGAAGAGTTTTCCAGACCAAAGATGGTGTTTTCTTTAGTATACTATATGTAAATAAACCATCATCATGAACAGTTTACAGTCACTGGCCAGGTCTGTTTGTAACATAGGACTCCCTAATATATCCTTTCTCCCCACCAAGAGGCAGTCTTCTCCTATCTCCTCCAACTACTCTGCAGTCCCTCCAGCAGTTGGAAGTGTAGGACCAAGTGGTGGAGTGGTATGGAATAAGATTTAATGTAAAGAAGAGTGATATGCTGATAACGACAAGGAAATGAGACATGTGCAGGAGTCGTATATCAGTCGGGGGGGAGTATTTGGAGATAGTGGGAAGCTTTAAATACCTGAGGAGTGTAATAAAGGAAAGTGGAAGGAAACAAAGAGAAATCAGTTAGAAAGGGAGGTAAACAGAAGATTTTTTTCCAGAAGCGTGAGAAATTTAATTTGGAGCACTAAGACAATAACATTTCAGTAATCGTTACCATCTCGACATGAGCACACATTGACCTTTACATCGTGCGGCACAAAATTATTCTATATGGGGCATGGTGTAATTATGTTTCTTTAAAAACTATGTATGCCAATGTTAGAAGGCTGTGAATTCTATTACATAACATGTGAAATATTAAAAGTTTTTGAGAATGCTGTACAGCTTAATATCAATACACTTATCATTAATTAGGTTTATGGTTTAGAAGCATGTAGTCAATATCTTAGTTTCTACTAACAAGAAAAGATTGATTATAAAGATAACAAATGTGCAGGAAGACACTAAATATTGTAGATTCTTAATTAAACAAAGTATTTGGACAAATATTTATTTCATGCTGTGGTGAAACTAGGCTGTGTCCATAATTTATAAATTGAAATTATTAGGATATTCAGTATTTGTACCTACTCCAAAACAGTGGCAGACCAATTTACTTCAGAACAGCAGTCACTCAAGACAAAATGCTCTTCCCAAAATAACACAAATCAGATATAAAACTAGTAGTTTCATCGTGTCTATATTGTTACTTTGTGTTCTTAAATCATCAGCATACCTGGAAGTTTTCAGTGACTTTAAAATCTCTCCAATTTATTCCCAACTTTCCCGGGTGTATCTCAACTATGTAACACTTATGCCACGTATTCACTAAGGAACAAATAGTGCAACAGTTGCGGGATATGGCCCTCAACATCTACAGTTGATGTTGCAAGCAAAGTCAAGGGACAAAGACGCGCAACATTTGATTGGCCACACCAGCCAGTCGTCCGAGATATTTTGCCTGAGGAGGCAGTGTCTAACTTGTGCAGCCTACATATTCATTCATACAAGTATTTCAAGTCATAAAAGCAAGAAAAGGTGGTGGGTTCAAAACTTACTACAAAGAGACTGTTAAGAAGGACCACTTGCGCTTACTCACAGCTAAGAGCAAGAAACATGGCATGGGTCACTTAAAAATGTTGCAGACTGTCCCGAGTAACATCGGGCAACGTAGCGCACGTCAAGTAGATTCCATGTTGTGGGTCAATGTTGCCGAACAATGATTCCCTAGTGAATATGTGACTTTACAGTAAGTAAAGATGTGCAAGATTTGAGAAATCATAATATAAAACAGAAAGAAAGAAGGGTTTACTGGTTAATCTCTAAAAATAAAAGATTGATTTTTTTTACAAAGCTTTACTAGAGGTTAGTGAGATTTTTCCTTTTCTTTTTTTTTCTCAAGCTGAGCAAGATTCCCAATACACTCCTAGTATTCAATCAATTTGAGCTTAAATTTAATAAATAGTCTAAGCACCATATTTTTAAAATGAAAGTATCTCTCAGATATTTGAAATGATGACTTGTGAACAGTAATAAAAAAAAGTTATGATTCATTTGTGTATTACTTGGATAATGAATTAAAAAGTATTACTGAAAAGAGGGTTGGGGTGAATCTTAAGAAAAAACGATCCCCTTCTAATCCCTTCTCATCTGGAGCATCAGAGAACGAGAGAAAGAAGTTGAAGCCGTACTGAAGTTATATTATAAGATTAACTTAATACACTATAGTGCTAAGCTATCTTGACATCCTACTCCGTTCTTTCAACAGCTAGTTTGTCAGTAATTTACATTGACATCTTTTGGGATCTTCCTCCTCCCTGCACATTACACAAACAACATCTAGACAAGTAAAGAGAAGAGTTATCTTCACCCAGATTCACAATACAACACAACCTTAGACAACAAGGTTAAAATTTATTTCAGGACTTGAGTTTGGGCTTAAGCTTGAAACTCGAGCCCTCAAAAGCCCTTATAATATTTAACATGGGAAATAGAATCCATGAGAAAAAGAAGTCAAACCAAAGAGGATGGATAGTGACTAACCTATTCAACTGAAGTCTTCATCATCCAATATGTAGTGTGCAGACACATATATATGTGAGTTTTTACTCGGAACATATGGCGCACTAAGACACCAACTCCCTTTTTCTTTCCAAAACTAAACACACTATTCCCTAGTAAATATGATATGGTTTTTTTTTAAATGAAGTGTATTTTCTTGATACTATTAATCTACAATAATGA
This sequence comes from Timema douglasi, assembly GCA_901482245.1. Lineage (NCBI taxonomy): Eukaryota > Metazoa > Arthropoda > Insecta > Phasmatodea > Timematidae > Timema > Timema douglasi. The sequence continues at coordinate 67,132 of CABEEJ010001641.1, forward strand.
GTTAATATGTTTGTATATATACTTTATCTCTGTAAGAAAAATCTCTTTTCAATTTTTGAGATATGTTGTTATATTTGGAAGAAGGTGGATAGAATCATATAAAAGGGAACCAACACAATATGGCTTTTACAATACAAAGAGAAACAGCTCATACTTTATGTTGCTGCCATCGGACAAAGAGGTAATGGCTGCCTCTTGAAAAAATTGATCGTTACCACCCAGCCCCGTGAGCTAGGTTTCATTATATCAGAATTAATCAGGAAAGAGTGTGAAATGCACAACACAACTGCCTAAAAATTAAAAATAAACACTAAAGGGGGAAAAAGAAAATTGGTAAAATTATTTGCCAATTTCCTTTTTCTAACCTTTGTGTTTTTTGTCTGACCTGTTTCACACTCCCTCCTGATGAATTGTGGTATGGTGAAATCCAGGTCAAGGGATTGGGCGGTAATGATCGATTTTCTTCAAGAAACAGGCACTAACGATTTGTCCAGTGGCAACAATGTAGAAAGTAAACTGTGTTCTGCTTTTTCATTGTAAAAGCCATATTGTGTTTATTCCCTTTTATTTGTTTTCTATCCTTCTTTCAAATATTACAAAGTATTTATACTACAATAATTTCATCTAAAATATTTGTAATTTAGATAAATAGTGTTTAAATTAAGTCCATTAGCCATACATGTTTAAGCCAGTAATGGCTATAAGCTAAATCTGGCCCATTTAGATTCTTTATGACTAACAAAATGGAACCCAATTCCCCAGTTTTTATGGGATTCAATTGGAAAATTGGTAGTCACAAAAATAAATAAAGCTTTCTCATCTATCAAATTTTATTAGAATTTTGGTTACAAAAAACAATACATAAAGTATTTAGTTCAACTAGCAGACAATTTCTTTTTAAGTTTTTCCATGTGATTTTACACATTTTTCTTACACTAATAATATTCCCATTCTGACAGGAAAATTTCCTAACTTACTACTTTAATAATTGCTATGTGGTAATGATATGCAAATTTTACAAAACTAAAAATGAATAAATGCCAACCAAGTGTACATTAGATATTCTTTTTATAATACTACATAATTAGTTCTGTGTACAGTTTTACATAGAAAAGATTGGTCCACTTTTACAAAAACTGCAAATCAGCTTTTGAAGAGCAAGTGTCTAAGAACAAACCCTTACAACTGATATTTAGAAATATATTATAGCTAATGGGGAATTAAATGTATCATGAACAAGAGTTATAATATAAAACTGGCACCAAAATGTTAAGTCAATGTAACTTGTAGAACCCAGGACATTTTATTGTTGCAGCGAGAGTTTCATTTGACAGAAAAATTCCACAAAAAACACTAATTGAGATGAATTCTAAAATATGTTATTATATTTTTAAAACAACTAAACAAATGTTAACAAAACTGAATATTGACAAATAAAATAAAATTATACCAACAAAAGAGAAAACGATATTAACCAAATGGAAGAATGTCTACTAAAACAAGCTTCATCACATTTGTTATAAATAATACAAAAATAAATCCTATATAAGATTTTTCACAATAAGAGCTTTACTGATTGCATTTTAAGTATATGTTTATATGTGTCATCACCTTTCTTTGTGCTAAAATAGAGATTTAAATTACTTGTAATTGTTTATAAACTGAACAGGTAGTAAGATGAGGTGCTAAAAAAACTACTTGTAATGGCTATTAATTAAATTTGACACATATATACATATAAAATTTGATTTAATATAGACAACACAAAAATGTATAGTTAAATTTATGATATTAATTTTGCAAATAAACATGATTTATAAAATAATACAAAACTAAAATTTAATGATAACTGTTTGTAATATAACATGTTTCTATTCAAACACAATCCAAAGACATTTCAAACACTGATTGAACATCTATATTTAATGCTCTGAGTCCACAAATGTAAAAAATTATTTATGGTATAATTATAAATGCATCTTTGAAACATCTTATCAGGGGTTTTTTTTGAACCGCGTCTTACTATTCGTTTGGGTTAAACACTTGTGTACTAACCATGCTGATGGTTTAAGGGATTAGGGAGGTTAATGTAGAGGAAGTGTACCCACATTTGCATGAAGAGAAAGTGGAAAACCATTTTGGGAAACTATCTAAGAAAAACCACCCTAATTACACCTAACCAAGATTCAAACCTCGATCTCCCCGCCATCAGCGGTCTAGTTCACTATGAGAGTAGCACCTTAGACCATGTGGCCACTGAACCATGTCTTTCCAAAATTATGGTGTACAATGTTAATTAAACTGCCCCAATGGCAGATAAACTCTCTTATTATAATAAATAAGATTGATTTAATCTAAACATGAATTAACTAGAAATAACTTAAATATTTCAATTACAAGCAGTACATTTTTAGCCTAAATGAGTCATAAGAATTAGTGTTTATTAAATGTATGAACAGTAACAACTATTATTTTTTCATAGTTATTTAAAAAAATGAAATTTATATTAATAAATTAAAAGAGAGGTATGTATTGAAACTAACCGTATAGAAATTAATCAACATTTTTCTCTGAAAATACATTGAAAACTATTTGCTCTAGGGGTGACCTGGCGGTCTATGGGTAAGGTGTCAGACTTCTATGCTGGCGGCCGGGGTTCAATCCTTGGTCCTGGTACATTTTTATCTGATTACCAAACCCTTCCTTCACCTCTGACAAGACATCTTGTGAATGTGGGGAATGCCAGGCCTCCACCGTGGTTCGGATTCCACGTTAAACTGTAGGTCCTCCATTTCATCTCACAATCACCCTACCATTACACATTAGCGTAAGTGCGTATAGCCCGAACGGGTAGTAAGACGCGGTGCTAATAATATTAATAATAATAATAATAATAATAATAGTGAATTCTGAATACAATCAACGGTTTCACGGCTGCTCCTGTGTTAGTTTACAAAGGGCCGTATCGCGGTCTCGATACGGCCCAATGACTGAAACATTAATTCGATAGAATAAACCCACCACTTCTCATGAAAACCGCCGATAAAAACTTATAAGTAGTTCTGAATTATCAACAAAAACTTTGTGTTTAAATCACTGTTAACATTTTATCTTCGAGGTCGAAAACATGTCCCTCTTGTTCCTCCTCGAAGTGTAACGCTTGAGGATGTTTCATGGGGAGGGCGTTTTATGTGTTTGAAAATCACGCATTTTTGAAGAGGTGGTTCTATATTTTTAAATGTGGTATATTTAAATTATACATTTTGACTTGTAGTTTCAATTAATACTTCTACCAATTTATTTATCATCATCATCATCATCATCATCATCATCATCATCATCATCATCACTATCATTATCATTATCATTATCATTATTATTATTATTATTATTATTAGTACCGCGTCTTACTACCCGTTCGGGTTGTACGCACTTAAGCTAATATGTAATGGTAGGGTGATTGTGAGATGAAATGAAGGACCTACAGTTTAACGTGGGATCCGAACCACGGTGTAGGCCTGGCATTCCTCACATTCACAAGTTGTGATTTATAAACGTCTTGTCAGAGGTGAAGGATGGGTTTGGCAAACCGATAAACCTTCCAGGACCGAGGGTTAAACCCCGGACCCCCAGCACAGAAGTCTGACACCTTGCCACAAGACCGCCAGGTCACCTAGCAATTTATCTAGGTTTTAACTTTTAATTATAAGTTATAACCACTCCTTACTTTTAAGCATTTTATAGAATGTTTACTAAAATGTTATATGTAAATGTTTTGTTTCTTAGGGTTATTTTTATTGCATTTTAGCTATACTAGTATATTTATAGATATCACCTTCAATTTTGATGGTAGCTTGTGGACTCAGAGAACAATAATACAAGCAGCCAGCCTCAATAAAGGGCAACAGATAATTTGGAAAGATAATTTTTTTAATTTTTTTTAATATTGTCTTGTTCGGTAAATTTAGACAAACTTATTTAACAATGAATATAGGATATTTACTATAATACATAATAAAGTAAGAAAATAGACTAACTATATCATTCTACAACTATTTTAATTAAATTAGTACTATAACAATATTACTTTCTTTTGTTGATGGATATTATACAAGTTTCTTGCAAATATCCAGAATTCTCATAAAATTGAAATAGGGTATAAATTTAAAAAATACACCTATTTATATTTACATTGGTCTGATGAGAAATCTTTCTCCCTTTACTGATACAGCTATCTATTACACAACAAAACATAGCATTAGGTTTCTTTGTATTACCCCAACATTTTAGCATTAATTTGCTATGATTGAGGGTCAGTATTTTCAGTCACTGACATTTACAGTGTCGCTTTAGTATTGAAATACTCTAATTTTAAAAATACTCAATGGAAAACATATGGCAGGTTAATCTTTAAACAACATTCTGCTAATCCTGCCATTGCCTAGATTTTCTCGATGACATGCTTCCCTTTTTCAGATGCTACTGTGGCACAAAGTGTTACAATTGCAAGCAATACAAACAAACCTATTTATTCGAACAATAATTATTTACAGTACTTACAGAGAAAGAAGAATATAAAAGCCAGGAACAAAAAGAGAACTGCAGAAGCTATTGCTCCAATCACGTAGACCCAAATCGGGACCTTGGCATCTTGTTGTGTGGATGGAGGTTCGCCTGGACATAAAAGAAAAGCGTTGAATGATACTAGGTGAGTAAATTATAACATGGCACCAAATAAATGGATTTAATAATGCCAGGATCATGATCAACTTAACTTTAACTTAATGTAGCATCCACTTAAATTAAGAAAACAATGTGTAATCATGATTCACACAACTTAACATAACAACTCGAGCCAAACCTCTGCATTCTAAAGCAGGCCTACCTATGTGTTTTAATCTGTGATTTGTACTATTTGTAAAGTGAATGTTTACAGTTTTCAATTGATATAATAAATATATATTATTAAACTTTTTTGCTAAATTTAGCTTTCCTATTTTAGTTTAATTATTTGGTTTCAATGTCTGATCCCTAAAACTTAAACTAAAGAGTAAGCCTTGGTCATAAAACCAACAAATGAATTACTAAATAGCTCTGTAGATGTCACTCACATGATTGCCTGGCTAGATCCCGTGATACTCTTCATGTAACGTTCACTTAACGTGAAAGACCTCCTAAAACCTCTATTGTGTTAATTTAAATGCAAGTAAATGTTAAGTTAAATGAAACATGATTGCTTCCATTTAAAAACACGAGAAGAGCCTTTACGTTAAGTTATGTTAAGTTAACCTTAAGTGAACGTTAAGTTGATCGTGATCCTGGTATAACAAATGAGGAAATGTAGAACTAAAAGTAAAGTTGGGTTGAATTTACTATTTTACGAATCTGAATGCCCAATTTATGTTTGAATCAGGACTGAGTCTCAAATTCAAATACAAATTTTGGAATAGTTATAAACATAAGAGGAAACATAATTAATGTATTATAATAATATAATACATAAAAAGTATAAATAATATAATATATAAATAGTAACTAATTGTTTACAATATTTCTTATAATCCATTCATTATAACATTCATACATTCAATTTAGTGTTAGTGTCTGGGGCCTGGTTATAAAGCTCATCCTACAATTATAATTAGAAATGAACCACCACTAAGCAACCAATGATTAGTATTAGAGCTCTAAAACAAATTTGCTCCAAAAAATTGCGGGAAAAGAAACGTTTTTAAAGATTTGAGTCTCGAATCTGAAATTTTACTGGGATCCTCAAATCTCAAATCTCCTTAAGGATTCAAGGGTCCATTCCTAACAAATGTTAGCATTAAAATGTTGTACATTGTTCTACTTTATTCTGCTAAAAACGGGGCTTTGACGTGCTCTAAACATTATGTGAAGTGTGTTTTTTTTTTTAATTTGACCTTTTGGGTCTAAATTATTCTTTTAAGGTGATATAATAGTTAAGCGGGAAATTATAAACACCAGAAATCAAGTGAGTTTATAGCTTTACTTGATAGAGCTGTTTGGCAGTAGGAGAACAAACAGGGGAGGAGGAAAAAACAAATCCCATTATAATGTGTGTTGTGACCTCCCTATCAAATTATATAATTTGATTTACAAAGATTCATTCTACTCTTCCATACCAGTTGTGTTTCGTTTCCAAGGCATTTAGGCCTCAATGATCAACCAAAATGTTTTTATTTTAGACTTTTCAGAGTAGAAAATGTAAACATTTAAACTATTTATGATTCTAGTAATATTCATTATTATTGTACTAAGGAGAAATATGTAAACTATTATTAATATAAGGAACACATTTAAATGGTTATATGCAATTGAAATTTGATAGATATAAACAAACATCTTTTGGTCAATTAGTCAAGATAAATAAGTTGATGAAGTGGAAAGTAAATATATTAAAATAAGAGTCAAAATTGATTATGAGTTATCAAATCAATTAATAAATATTTAACAAACAAATTTATAAAAATTATGAAAAATTTTTGGTAAGTTCTGCGGGGAAAATAGATCAGTTTATTAGGATTTCTATACAAATTTAAAGGTAAGAAAAGCTATGTTAGTATAAAGTTAAATTTTATTTTGAAGAATGTTATAAAAGAAGTGTTTAATAGTTGGACAAAGAAAAAATTGTAGGCTAATGGCTAGAAAGTTTTACAAAAGACAATAAGATAAGAATAATATTTCTACAATTTTAAGCATGAAAACCTATTAAAATTACAAGGTATTGGTATATTGAATGACAAGATAGCCTTGAATAGGTATGTTTATGTGTCGATATCTATGAAAGGCTATTGAATAGTTTAGTATTCATTCCAACAAACCCTAAACTTGGGTACCAATAGAGGTTTTATCTAGGGATGGGGCCCTCAAACACTTTAGGACTCTCAAAATTCGAGGATTCAAGACTCAAATCCTTGAAAAAATATCTTTATCAATTTTCCAAGTGAAATTTGTTTCTAATACTGCTTAGTGGTGTTTCAAAACCAGTTATAATATAGGATGTACTTAACAACCAGACCCCATACCAGTAATTTATCACTTATCTGACTGTAGAATGTTAAAATTAATGGATTCTGAGAAATAATTTTAACAACTAGTTACTATTTATATTACTTTATTATATTTATATTTCCTCTTAAGTTCATAATTTTTTCCAGGGTTTTGATTCAGACTCAAAATTCAAGATTCAAATTTGTAAATTAGTAGATTCAATGCAATTATAGTTTCATCAATATTCAAACTAAGTGAAAAATCTGATTGCACTAGCTCAGCTACCTAGTCAGCATTGCGCTTAGGCTTCTATTCTCCTTCCAAAGTTTATGGCAAAGTACTTTTTAGTGTGCAAGTTGGCCGTTTTTACTTTGAGTCGTTCAAACAGAATGAAACCTGGGTCGGGGGATTGGGCAATAACAATCAATTTTCTTCAAGAGGCAGTCATTACCTATTTGTCCAGTGGCAGCAATGTAATGTGTGAACTATGTTCGCCTTTTCATTGTAAAAGACATATTGTGTCTGTTCCTTTTATATGCCTATACTCTCTTCCAAACATAATATAATTAAACAATAGAAAGTACTGAGGAACTGTTTTCTATGAAATAATACCTTTATTTAGATTGAATTAATTAAACTCAAAAGTGTTGACAAAGTTGAAAATGTCAAGTTCTATAAAAATGTTTTTATGTAGAATACCCCATTTTTCTTAATTTTTTCCTCACCACAAGATTGAGAATCTTTTTAGAGTTTTTTCATACACCCAGTGATATACTTTAGAATGATTGATAATCAAACTTGTGGGTACAAATTAAAATAGGTCAGATTCAAGTGTATTTTTAAAATCTGAATTATAAATATCAATCCTCATTTTACTTACAAATCTGTAATCTTTTTGGAATAGAGCACTAGACTAAATCATGGTTTATATTAGGAGGGATAGCCAGCACACTTACCTTGGTGATAGTGGAGTAGAAATTGTTTAGATAGAATGCTAAAAAAACACACACACACATTTTTAAGGACAAGCTTTTACTGTCACAGACAGCTTCATCAGGTCAAGGGAGTAGACTGATGCTCTTGGTCCACAAGCTCGCAGCAATAGAGGAATATCTACACATGTCCTTCTGGTACCAGACCCACTACCGCATTCCTGATAAAACTATCAAATTTCATTTTGGAGAAAAATTACTTCAGATTTCTGTACAAAATCTACCTACAAATTAAAGGTACTGCCATGGGAATGCGCATGGCCCCCTCATATGCACTTTGTATATGGGGACACTGGAACCTATGTTCCTGGGCAGACAACCACTACAGCCCCTTTGTTGGTTCAGATACATTGATGACATCTTTATGATTTGGACCAGCCCCACTCAGCAACTCAAGTCCTTCCTGGCAGACTTCAACAAATTACCGCTAAGATTTACCTGGAAAATATCCACATCTGGATGTAGACATCACACTCCATCAGGGACACCTGAAAACAACTGTGCACACCAAGGAAACCAACCAGCAACAATACCTTCATTATGACAGCTGCCACCCTATGAGCACAAAGAGATCCCTCCCACATAGCCTACCCATTAGAGACAAAAGAATTTTCTCTGACCACAATGACCTTTAACAATACAATAAAAAACTGCAACATGCTTTTATGAACAAAGGCTACCCCAAAGCACTGATGTGTAGTCAAATAGACAGAGCTCAAAATAGCGGGCCCACAAAATCAACAGGAACAAACAATATCATCCCTCTGGTCACTACATACCACCCTGGACTCCACAAACTCAACAATCTCTTGAAAACAGGATTACCCATACTGCATTCCTCCACCAATACACAAAATATCTTCAAAGAGCCTCCGAAAGTAATCTATAAACAACCAGCCAATCTACGAAACTTATTTGTAAAAACCAAACTGTCAGACTCCACTATTCAACCCGAACCCAAACAAATATCAGGTTAATTTCCCTACAACCACACCCCCTGCAAAACCTGCACCATACATAAACTAACAAATTCACTCTCCAGCAACACAACTAAAATAAATGATCCAATAAAAGGCCACCATACTTGTGATTCTTAAAACCTCATCTACCAACTGGAATGCAACCAATGCCAAGCACAATACATTGGTCTCACAACAGAAACACTTTCAAACGGCCACCCAATCTCCACAATATTCTAGTCCATCCTAAACTTCCTGACCCCAAGAAAATCCGAGAAGAAAAACAGACTACCAAAGGTTCATAACCCTGCGGTAGCACCCGTTGCAGCACATGTGGAATCCACCTACCAGCTACATCCTTCAACAGCAAAGTAACCAAATTGGAATACAAAGCGGGCCCACAAAATCAACAGGAACAAACAATATCATCCCTCTGGTCACTACATACCACCCTGGACTCCACAAACTCAACAATCTCTTGAAAACAGGATTACCCATACTGCATTCCTCCACCAATACACAAAATATCTTCAAAGAGCCTCCGAAAGTAATCTATAAACAACCAGCCAATCTACGAAACTTATTTGTAAAAACCAAACTGTCAGACTCCACTATTCAACCCGAACCCAAACAAATATCAGGTTAATTTCCCTACAACCACACCCCCTGCAAAACCTGCACCATACATAAACTAACAAATTCACTCTCCAGCAACACAACTAAAATAAATGATCCAATAAAAGGCCACCATACTTGTGATTCTTAAAACCTCATCTACCAACTGGAATGCAACCAATGCCAAGCACAATACATTGGTCTCACAACAGAAACACTTTCAAACGGCCACCCAATCTCCACAATATTCTAGTCCATCCTAAACTTCCTGACCCCAAGAAAATCCGAGAAGAAAAACAGACTACCAAAGGTTCATAACCCTGCGGTAGCACCCGTTGCAGCACATGTGGAATCCACCTACCAGCTACATCCTTCAACAGCAAAGTAACCAAATTGGAATACAAGATCCCTGGTTATTACAATTGCAAAACCAATAACTTGATATATCAACCACAGTGCAAATCATGTGAAGCAGGGTATATAGGCCTCACTACAGGTTCTCTCAGACAGCGAATGAACAACCACAAAGAACCGGACAAGCCTGTACCCATCCATGCCGGTACCCACAACCAGGACTTTCAAACCTGTTACACCACCAAAATATTAAGAGCAATTCCCAAACAGTTCTCAACTTAGACAGTGGGAACTGGCCCACCAATTACCAAATTAAGATTACCACCAGGCCTCAATAGAAGATAGTTTTTTTCCCCTATATGATTATCATTTTTAAAATTATTATTATTATTTATTTTCTTGTTCATTATTATTATTAATATTATTAATTTTAAATAACTCTGTGTTATTTGTACTTTTCATTCTTCTTTGTGTTTGATAAAGGGAACAATGCCGAAATATTATTATATTTGTGTTAAATTGTGTGTGTGACTACTTTTACTATAGAAGACAGAAGAAAGGAAGAAGATGTCACCTTTGTTTGTGCACTGGATTCCTCCCACATTTTTCCTCTCTCCCTAGGTAGGCTTTCTTTATCAAATTTATTATTAGTAGTTTATTTTTCCTTTTTCCTTAGTTTTATCAATTTCCTTTATTATAAAACAGAAACACTAAGAAGGAGAATGAATGGTCATTGACATGACACTAAAATGAAAAATAAAGACAAGCCTGTAGCATCACATGCCGAAACCCATAATCAGGACTTTAATAACTGTTATACAACCAAGGTGGTCAAATCTCTGAACAAAGAAATATGCAACCCTTCACAACTAAGAATATGGGAATTGGTCCTCCAATATATCATCAAATCCAGACAAGCCCCCAACCTCAACCTTGGGTAGTTCCTCTCCTTCCTACCAGCACACTTATTATTACATTCAATGTCACAATGATAATAAAGTATATAACACAATTTTTAGTTTTTCTATATATTTATTTAAAGTGCTACCATCTATAGTGTGATATCATAACTGAAAAACAGTCAGCTGCGAAGAGTCAAACTTGCAGTTCATCCAAAATCTCTTACCTTCTCTTACCTGATGAAGCTGTCTGTGACAGTGAAAGCTTGTCCTTAAAAATGTGTTTGTGTGTTTTATTAGTGTTCTATCTAAACAATTTCTACTCCATTATCATCAAGGTTAGTGTGCTGGTTATCCCTCCTAATTTAAATCTGTATTCTGAGAGATTAAAAAACACCATAAGAATCAGGGATTAACTTTTTCCCATTATTATGATTTTTTTAAATTATCATTTTGTTTAGATTACGTGTTAAACCAAATATATTGGATCTAGTTGTTAGCTTTTCCCTATAGTGATGTTGGGCTAAACTACTAGTAAGAAGATTAATAGTTACAAAGAAAATGATTAAAAGTGACATTAATTTTTTCACCAAATTTTGAATCTGAATTTTTTTTATATAATGATCCATTGCCCATTAATCCTGTGTTCTCCCTCTTGTGAGTGTGAGTCAAAAGTATGAGTAGGTATATTAACATTAATCTAAACTCACTCCTGCAGGTAGTATTATCATAGTCCAGTGACCATCCTTCAGGACACAGGCACTTCACATCATGTCGGTATTCATCTAGAGCTACACACTGGAAATCACAACCGCAACCATTGTCCACGGCAGGTATTATATGTATGGAGCCTCCGCCTGAATGTGGGCGCTTCAGGGTCTCACCGAGAAGAACCATCGAACCAATAAATGAATATCCACCTTCACCATTCGAGATGGAATCATTCCAAGCTGCTCCACCTGAAAAAAATATCAACATTAGTTTATTGTGTGTTGATGTCTTCAGAGGGTGAACCCAGATCAAGAACTACATAGTCATATTATATTTAAGATAGGAATAAAGATATGGTGTTTATTTTTTATAGTTGTGTGAACCTTTGAAACTTTGACTTGGCTTAAAAAAATGTTAGCTTCAACTTCGTTTTAGAAAAAAATTTCGTCTTCGACAATTATGAAGCTTCACCAATAAAACATTGACAGCTGAAATACTCAATGTATGTTCAATTATTGAGATTTTTTAGGAATTATATACATTATAAATCAATATAAATATGAAATAATCTTAAGTTATAGAATTGCATATTATGATAGTAACATGGTTTATCAAATTAAAATGAAGTATTACAAAATAATTTCTCAATAAAAAAAATTTCTAGGTGATTTTACTGCATAAAGTTCTGTAAATAAACATAGCATAATTTTTTATAAACCATAAAACAACCAAGCAAAAATATTCAAACCCTATTATTTTCATACTCTGTATTGTAATGTATTTGCTAAAAACCTAAAATAAAGAAGAAAAAAAGGCTATGCTTGATATGTGCAAGATTAGTAGAAAACAAAGGTAATGTTGAGTGTATCTGTGATTTGTATGGACTTAAATGAAACTTAAAATAAACTAATAAGGGAAACAATGAAAAATCACACCATCCTGGATTATGTATAGGATGTGAGATTTAGGAATCGGGATATTTAAAGCCATGGTATTAAGATTGAATATCGATATTAGTAAGATGGAGTGTAGCAAGGTATCAAAGAATCGAGTATGATATACCTAATGTAACAAAATGTGACCTAGATCATCCAACCTTCAATAATCTTGAATATTTGTATACATGTTATAGAACTGTATGGTGAGTCATGCACTGTAATAAAGAACAAGAGAACGCATATACAACACGATGTAATCAGACAAGTAACCAAAGAGCATAACCGCAGTATCTGAGTACATGGTTAAAAGAAAAGAGAATAACCGGTACATTTGCCAAGGTAATGCTGAGGTGAAAATTGTGGAAAACAAACTAACACACACATAATGTAACTAGTGTAGCTAGTGTGATTGTATGTGTTTATGTGCTAGTGTGGGTGTTTTCTTTTTTGTAAATTTGAAATCATAATCATCATCAAAAAGTTTTTCCAGTCACTGGTTGAGTCTGTTTGAGACACGAGCCTCCTCCACCTGTCCCTTGGTCTTCCTCTTGGTCCCCTGCACCCCCACCCCACACACTTCAATATCCTGCATCTTCATTGATATCCTCTCCTCCAACATTCTCCCCATATGACTGTGCATATCATTTAAAATCAAGTTTTAGAACATTTTTATAGGTCATCAAAGTCTGGACCCTGCTTAAGGTTATAAATGATAATGGTTCAATTAAATATACAACACCTTCAAAGAAATTTAATAGCTAAAAAAAATATTTAAATAAAAAGCGGCTGAAAATAGCAAATATAGTGTGGGGACTGATAACAATTGTTCAGCATTTGATGCTTTTATTTCTATCATTATTCAATAATACAATATAAAACTGCTTTTCAAGTTTAAAAAGAAAAATAATTTTTACACATCAGAAAAATTTGCCAGTGACCTTTTGGTACAAACATTAATTTATAACTCTCGCAATAGACTGTACTGCCAATGACAGGGATATTGAGGTTTGAATCTTGGTCGGGTGTACTGAGTTTTTTCTTCTTCCCCTAAATGGTTGTCCACTCTCACTCCACACAAATGTAGGTGCGCTTACTCTAAATTCAACCTTTCTCATCCCTAGCACATTAGCGAAATTAGTACATATGCGTACAACCTGGGCGGGTAGTGAGATGTAGTGCTAAGAAAAACTTACAATAGTTTGACATGTATAGCTTTTTTGGGAAAACTTCTGTAGATAAGAATGTTTATGCAGAAAACAGGTGGAGGAACAAGGGGAAAACCCAATAGTACTTGCAAAATTAAGCCATATTGTGTTTGTCCTTTATATTTATATTTGAAAAAGATAAAGCATACCCACCTAAAACAAAATGTCAAGTGAGCAGCAGCAATTAATTACTAACCTGTGGATCCTCCTCCCCCTCCCCCAGCATTGCAGCCACCCCCTCCTCCACCAAAACCACCATCTCCCATCCCATTGGTGCTGAAGTAACATGCCTTTCCACCGTGGGAGCCTTCCATCAGAGCTTTACCCGATATTTCCCTCACAGTCGCATTCCCATTCCTGTGGAATCCGCCGCCACCCCCTGAGACAGAATGTTGGAAGTGGTCAGAATCAGGACATTAAAACTTAACAGAACAGTGTAGGTCTACAACAAATCACGTATTTTCAGGACACAGCAGGCCTCTTTCTCGGCAGACGAGAGTAGAAAACACACTGGGCTATGGCTAAGGTGACCATATTTCTTAGTTGCCAAACTGGGTTATTTTTGGAACATTTTGGGGTTTGTGTTGGATTATGGTTAGGTGTCCATAAAAGGGAGTCCAAGGGGGTATGGTATGGATGTATGGTCTATGGAATACTGCCAGCGATGGGGAAGGGGTGTGGGGTGTGGAGGGGTTGGCAACATTTAAAAAAAAAGCTTTGAGAGTAAACGCCCGGAATCAAGGTATAAAATAATAAACGTATAGATTATACAAGAATCACTTTTAGTTTTTTTGATGAATGGAAAATCATTTTCCAGTTTACAACTAAACTTACAAGTGCACTTAGACATTGCAGTGTTTACTATGCACTGGATAACAGTTTTAAACAAAAACACAGAACTAAGAACACAGCAGTGATATATGAGAAATATTCAAAATGACACATGAGCAGGCCACTAAAGAGAACGTTCACAAAGCTGACTGAATGGCTCAGAGCCATTTGTGAAGTTGATAAGTGTTGGGGTCAAAGAGATCGAGAAGCGAGGGAGGGCGTGTCAACTTTTTTAATTGCCCAGCTAGCGTAGATGGCCTACACACTCACAGAATATTATTCCAACAAACTTTTGTACAAATATTTGAAACTATTGTTTCACCATGACATAATATATGTTCATTTAATTTATTTATGGCTTCCTCCAAAGCAGAACTGTCCCGCCTAAAGTGGGACGTCTGGTCACCTTAGTTATGGCTCAATATTGCTTAGGTTATTTTGATTGTTTGTTTAAAATGTGTGGTATAATTTTTCAAGGGAATTAGATACTTGCAATATGAACTCTTAAAACCATTATGTTGGACTAGGCTCAGATATGGTATATTTACAATTTTTACAGAAGAAAATTAATTTTTTGTTCAGATTCAACTGAAATATTTCCCAAAATTGGCTAAATTCTTAGATTTATAACTTAACATGTATGAAGGAAATATAAATATAAACGTCAGTCATAAAAACAGAATATATATTTCCAAAGTAAGTATGTGCAAATCTTTGAAATGTTGAAACTGAATTCAAATCTTACCAAGATTTGGATTCAATTTGAAATTTCGAGTCTTAATGTTATGATTGCTTTTATCCCCCTATCCCGTGCCTTTTTCCAAATATAACAAGATAATTCAAAAAGCTAAAAGAGAGATAAATAATTATATTTCATAAATTCGGATCCAATGCCCATTTCTTGTGTTTACCCTTTTAAATGTTCCTATCTAAAGTGTCCTGTCATTCTTTACCAATTTCCCTTTTATGTTTTTATTTGTTTCTTATTTTGGGAAGTTGCGTTTCGCATTTCACATTACCTCCTAGAGTTCCAATAGAATGAAACCTAGGCCAAGAGATTGGGCAGTACCGATCAATTTTCTTCAAGAGGAAGCCATTACTTTTTTGTCCAATGGCAGCAACGAAAAGTGTGAACTGTGTTCTATTTTTCATTGTAAAAGCCACATGGTATTTGTTCCCTTTTAAATAACCCGAATAGGAAGTAAGATGGGGAGCTAAAAAAATGGTTTCATTCCAGCTTTCCTGTACCTTCCTCCAAATATAATGAATCTTAATATTAGAAAAATTCAGATTCAATTCGAAACTTTGAATATAAATGAATCCCAGATTCAGATTCGATGGGTATTAATCAAAATTTGAATCTATAATTCATACTTTTGAATATTATCAATTTCACTTTCTAAGTGATAAAAACACCAGTCCATTATTAAAATAGTCAATAATTTAGTTTGTACATTTTTGTAATATTGGGCTATGAGGTTTTATTTTAACAAAACACCTCACTTTCATTGACATGACAAGGAAAAATGGTGGCAATTATAATATTAACAATTTGATAATTGTTTAAACAGTTGTGTATTAAATACAAGCACATTGATAATATGATTATTTTATTAATTTAATTTAACTAAGATATTGTCCAACACAATGTGGTACCGTGGTGCAGAAGAAATCCCAGTCATAATACCACGGTAATCAAACTGTTCTCACCTGCCGAGTTGTTCCCATGCTCCACCCCCGACACGGGTGGAAGGCTGGGATTGGGTTCGTGGGCATGTTGCACCCTGTTCTCTGGTAGGGTGTTGTGCCCCAAGCCTCCCCCTCCAGCAGCAATCATCAGTGGCATCAGATTACTCTGCTTGTTTGTCTAAACAATGTGATGTAGATTAAAACATTTCATTATAGCACGAGTCAAAGATAAGAACATTATTGTTGTTGTTATTGTTATTATCATTATCATTATTATCATCATCATTAATATTAACATTATTATTATAATAAATATTATTATTATTATTATTACCCGTTTGGGTTATACGCACTTACGCTAATGTGTAATGGTAGGGTGATTGTGAGATGAAATGGAGGACCTACAGTTTAACGTGGAATCCGAACCATGGTGGAGGCCTGGCATTCCTCACATTCACAAGATGTCTTGTCAGAGGTGAAGGAAGGGTTTGGCAAACAGATAAATCTGTACCGGGACCGAGGATTGAACCCTGGACCACGAGCACAGATTAGGAAAACAAAAACAATTCATGAGACTACAGTGGAGACCAGACAAAGCGATTAAGAAATCTTTGAAATTTCATCTAAAAACATAATAATTTCAGAATGCTCAAATATAAATAAATGTTATCATAAAAACAGTTTTAGAGCATTTGAAATAAATCACAACCATCCCAATAAGAAGGTTTCAATCAAAATTTTCTTAATTTTATAAAACTTATTAAAAAGAGTTCGCTTACAAATAATTTTTCTTTGTCCAAAATGCCTAGTTTATCAAATAAATCCAATTATTAAGAACTGCCATTTCAATCACAGCTAAATTAAAAATGTAAAATAAATAAATACCTGGACTTTCAAATATTACAAGAAAAACAATATAAATATAATATACACCAATAGATTTTTAATCTGAAGAAAAATTTAAATTTCTTTTACATAGCATTCAAATTTTCTGAATAAATAAAAAATTAATATTTAATGAAATATATAATGATATGACTCCATATCATTATATATTCGCATCCATGTCCTTTTCCTGTTTTGTCCTTTTTGTTATACCTTTTATTTGTTCCTATCTATGTGTTCTATTATTTATTATTATTATTCTTTACCATTTTCCTTTTTTTTCTCCTCTTTTGTGTTTTTTGGTTTTCTCTTTTAGGAAGTTGCGTTGCGCGTTTCACACTCCTCCCTGATGAGTTCCGATAGAATGAAACCTAGGTCGGGGGATTGGGCGGTGACGATCAATTTTCTTTAAGAGACATCCATTACCTCTTTGTCCATTGGCAGCAGTGTAAAGTGTGAACTGTGTTCTTCTTTTCATTGTAAAGGCCATATTGTGTTTGTCCCCCTTTTATATGTTTCTATCCACCTTTCCTGTACCTTCTTCCAAATATAATATATTTAATGAAATAGAAACTTTTAAATCCAAGGTATGTTAATGAAAATGAAAATCGAACTTTGCGATCCAACCATATCTTTCTATGGAGATTAATCGATAATGTATGTAAAAATCATGTTAATGATTGTAAAGATATTTCCACCATTGAAATCTAGCAAAGAAACTAAGAAGTTATTTTACAGATAACAACAGACACATAAAGCTAACATACAAATTTCACAATGTTATGCTTAAGTTTGCACCAATATGTACTCACATAGGCTATCAGACTAAACCCACTTGGCTTGTGTAAATCAGTTATGATTGTCCTTGATCTTACAACTGTTTTCAAATTACATATTTAATTGTACATATAATTTAATTCATATAATATAATGGATAAAATTATATTTATTACAAATTGTTTTTGCTCAGTGCACTTTATTTCAAAAATATTAATTCATACTATAGGTAATATCCCGCAAGTGCCTCATGTTTCGAGTCCTATTATGAGTTATTTAATAGCCTTAAAGTAACAACACTGTTCCACTAACTGATAGCATTATTAAACACTACACAAATTATCTAAAGAACACGCCGATGCTCTTCATGTTGCCAACCCAACATGTTTTACTTAAAACTTCCCTGGTACTTATAACACAAAAACGGAAAATCTTCAAACCATTAAAGATGTTAATCCATTGAACTCACCAAAAATACAAAAGTGGCCCCTCCACCACCTCCACCCCCATCTAAAATTTCCAGTTTGGACAGTTCTCGAATCAAACTGGTCGTCTCTTTGGGTGTAACTGTTCTTATTGGGGTGCACGGCGATTGTTCCTTGGAAGACATTTGCTGTAACAGTTCAACAAGTTCAAGTTCAATTTAAAACCTGAATATTTTGATTTTTTCTCACAAATCTACATTTGGAAAACCTTTTAGAAAATATAAACATATATTTTTGTGGCCAACACTGATAACATTTTAATATATTTATATTAGTAATGTTATTATTTTGTATATCAAGTGACAGCTTCAAATCCTATGACTTGATGTATTAATATGTTGAAGACGCATAACCTGAACGGGTAGTCAGACACACACACAAAATCTTCTCAACAGTGCTCCAAGAATCACATTCAAACACCCCCTAATCTCTTATATATATATTTGTGAATGGTGACGAGGTTAAATAACCATAGCACTCTCATATCTCATATTCACATGGAACATTTCACAAGACCATGCCATACTATTAGATCTGGAACTGAACCTCAAGGAGGGAAACATAAACACCAAAGCTACCTACCATCAACCATACCTCCATTTCCAAAACAACCATGGTCTTAATGTAAAACACGGTCTATCCTGACTTTTGACCTCTACCCTTTGATCTCATTCAAGCGCAGACATGAAAGGCCACTGTGACTGCTCTGCAGAAAATCTTAAATACTAGCTAAAATGCAGCTACTGCATTACTAAATACATTGGCCTTACCACAGGAACACTCAAGACAATGAATGAATGGTCATCATTTTGATACCAACCACAAAAACCCTGACAAACCCATATAATTCAGATTTTGACTCATGCTATAGTACTAAAGTAATACTAGCCCTCCCCAATAGTTGCAATGCTTCCCAGCTTCCTAAGTATGAACTTGCTCACCAAAATATAACCAAATCCAGGCACACCCTGGTCTCAACCCTAGAAAACCTTTCTCTTCCTTCCAAGCAGGCTACTTACACCAGTCGGTAATATCTATACAAACATTGAAAGGAGGATAGAAGGGCAAGGCCTACACACTTACCAGAAACTTGTAGGCCTCAAAGTTCACAATTAAAACACAACAAAACACATAATTATGTAAGACGAAGGAGAATGATGTACTCTGATAATTACCTTATTATGTATTTTATTGTGTTTAGATAATGAACTTTGAGGCCTACAAGTTTCTGGTAAGTGTGCAGGCCTTGCCCTTCTATCCTCCTTTCAATGTTTAATTTAATATAGCCATTTAGTGGCATTTTTCCTCCATTTAAAGATCTTTTAGATGCGGATATAACCATAATTAACAAATATGATAACGTAGCTATTTATTAAAAAAAACTCGAAATAAGCTTACTCATAGAGCTCTAATCTAAACCTTTTATAAAAAATAATTGCAATTTTCAAGCATACAATTAAATTTAATCTCCAAGTGCTCCGCGAAGAAATTGGATATGAAAATAAATGTGACAAGATCTCAAAATTGTGAATTTATGCAGCTATGAACTGTGTATAGGTATTGGGTAAAAATGATTAAGCTCCTGCAGCGTACTGGGAAGCAGTGTAAATAGCAAGTATTATAAAACCAAAGTGCATGGCATGCATCACCTCAGTCAGCTTTGCCCACCCACACCTTGGAACCATGCAAAACATCGAGAACGTGAGCGAAGCACAAAGCTTGCACACGGCAAAACCAGACAGAGAGACTTGACGGTGCCAGCTACCATCGTCTCTGTGAGAACTTTGAATTAAATAAAACTTGCTGTTTAACATGTCCAAATGCTTAAAAATTTGTTTCCATCTTGAATACTGCTGTCATTGAGTTTAGTACTTATGTAGGTGCTAGCTGAAAATATCATCGCCATTATGTCAAAGACACATGCATATATGCCGAATTGATGTTTTGAGAAAACACTATTTAAAGTACCAAATTTCATGGACTCTCAATGGGAAAAATTAAGTTTAGATCAAAATTTAAGCTATTAATAGCTAGAAAAATAATTTGTACTTTTGCTATGCAATAAAAAATCGACTAACAAATTTAAAAAATACAGTTAAGTAAACACGGCAAAAAATACACATCCGTGCCTTTGGCATCAAAGCACCAATAGTGCTCCATGACTAATTTCTCTCCTGAGAGATGCTCTGAAATTCAAAAAGTTTGGGAACCGCTGATCTAAACAGTTTATATTACTTAAAGTTGTTTTTTTCACAATGGGTTGTACTATTAAACACTAGCTTTCAGCTAAAAATGTTTTGATACAAGTTTGAATATGATAATAATGATATACTTGAGACAGGTAATTTATCAAGTTTCTGGCAGGAAACAATGCACTTATTGTTCCAGCAGCTAGTGCTGGCACATCACTGTTCACTGTTAATCTCTGTCAGTTATCTTCTTTGTGTGTAACAAGCTTGTGGGGAATTTAAACAGAGAAACAAGTTGGGAAGCACACGACACATTGTGCTCTGTCTATTAACAGTTATTGTTAGGTTCAGGAGGCAACAGAAATTGAAATATTTATAGAAGAAGAGAGAGATATATATTCTACTGTAACATATTGTATAGTATGGAAATGAGGTGGGGAGGAAGTAGCTTGCCGAGGTCGACTATTTATGACCGATCAGCTCAGTCTGTCTGTTGTTAGCAGAATAGCAAACAGTGAGTGTTAAACTAAAGAACCATTAAGGAGTGTCAATTCCTGAGAGCATTTAAGGGGCCTCAAACAGAGAGAAGTTTTAAGTGGTTTCAAACATAAAGAATATTTAAAGGGCTTCAAACCTAGAGGACATTTAAGAAGAGTAAAATTGTTTTTATTTTTTTACACTCTTAAATATAGAACATCATTTTCAAAATTTAACTATTTAATTCTATATAAAATACTATTCGCACCACCCTATCTATATGATTATGATTTTAGGATATCATATTATTTTATTATTTATATTATGTTTGATAATACAAGTCTTACCATAATAGTTTAAAAATCAATAAATATTTTTAGTCCAAAAATATTCTTAAGTGCTATTTTACCATTTTCTGTTCATATTTTGATCCCGAAATGTTAACTCATTTCCTGTCCCGTTCTTGGCCAGCAATAAAAATATAATTCCCGCTTCATCCCTAATAATAATAATGCGATCAGGAAGATATGCTTTCACTTATAGATTATTTTACCTTTTTGCAGGAATCTGTGCCGTGCTGTCCCACCAGAGCTAAAATATATTGTCCCTTGTAGAGCTCTGCTATCGCTCGGATAACGGCTCCATGACTCGATCCGTGCTCATAGTTGGCTCCCTTTCCACCACTAGCGCCTTTAGCAATTATTCTAAATTGTGGATATGTAGAACAAAACAGTAGGAATTAATAGTGTGTCAAAGATTTGTAAATCTTGTGTTAATTTTTACCATTGTATGCCAAGCTTTTGTCAGTTGTGTACCCCTTTTTGGATCATGGACTATGAAGCAAACCCCTTATAGTCCTTCATTAAAAAAAGTAAACAAATACCATCTATTTACCAAAGTGTAAAAGGTTGTTTATATTTATATATATATATATTTAGCATCGTGTCTTACTATCTGTTTGGGTTATATTCCTATGTAATAATTACTCGAGTGTGTTAGGGATGAGGAAGGATGAATTTAGAGAATAAATACTCACATTAGCGTGGAGGGGGCGTGTAAAACCATTTTGGAAAAACCACCCTCAGTACACCCAACCAGGATCAAACCACGAACTCCCCATCATAGGCAGTTTAGTCTATTGCGAAATTAACGCCTTAGATCATGCGGCCCCCGAAGAGAGTAAAATAAATCTTAAGGGGTAAAATTAACTAAGCATTGAAGAGGGAAAGGAAGGGGTATTAAAGTACAAGAGATTGTATCATATTCTGTGTTTATTCAGTTATTGATATGATACAAAAACATGTTATGTTTAGTCAAATTAAGTGATATGTTGTGTACGCCCTAAAATCCTACACATGTTCCTAGGGGTACGCATACCACATTTTGTGGAAACCAATTTATACAATATAGGTACTTAAAGATTTGGTCCTTTTTACTAAAAATGTCAACAATCAAGACATGAAATATAACTAGTTCAATAAAAATTATTAATAGTTGATAGGAAAGGGGCCCAGATTATCTTCGTGGAGGTTCACTGATCTTGAAAATATAGTAGAATGCATAATGAATGGTTACACAAACACAACTCATTCTTCAAACTTTCACTGCCACAAACCACTTCATCAGTTGGAAAAATGTTTGTTTTGAGTGATACATTGTCTTTTGTTACTTAAACTCAAGACTTTAATGAAAACTCTGATTTCACCTTGAAACCTATGCAGGCTCAGGAATTTGAAGTTTCCTGCAGGAGGCAGTGGCAAGGAAAAACCCATGAATAGTAGAATTATCAGATTCGGAGGCAGCATGATCTAAGGCGTCACTTTGGCAGTAGAATACACTGATGACAAGGAGATTGGGGTTTAATCCCTGTTGGGTGTACTGAGGGTGGTTTCCACCCTCCCTCCATGCAAACGTGCATACACTTTCTTAATCCCTAGTACATTAGTGTAATTAGTACATAGCTAAAACAAGTAGTAAGATGCAATGCTAAAAAAAAAGTAGAGTGGAGTTGAAACTACTATTTTATGGATCTGAATCTTCATTTTACTTTCAAATCCCGAATCTCGAATCCAAAACATAAAAAGAGTTATGACTCTCAGAGGAAATAGATATATAATAAAATAATAAAAAAATATTAAGTAAATGTTAACATTTTTTATTATAATCCATTCACATTATGGCATTCATGTATTAAGTTAGTGTTAAATTATTAGTCTGGGGTCATGTTGTTGAATCTGTCCTCTAGCTAAGTTAATTTTGAACCATCAATAGGCAGTCTTTGGAATTTTAAAACAAATTTCAAATGATAGATGGAGTTAATATATTTTTTAAAGATTTGAGTCTCAAATCCAATATTTTCTCGAATCCTCAAATCTCAAACATCCTTAAGGATTTGAGGGTCCCATCCCTAGCTAAGAGGGTAGTATGCAGATGGCCAATGAAATGTTGTCAATCAGCAATTGAGCGAACTGGTTGTTGAAAGGTATAGAAATGTATCTCACCAATAGTTTGGGGCAAGACTGTATCACATACACATTTGTGCAAAGGTGTATCATGTACCCTCTTCTCCATTTACCCTAAATGGTAGCATTCTTGCATCTACAGATGCACCATAGTGCAACCCGTCAAGGTAGGCTTGCTACCATTCAGAGTACATGGAGTGTACATCTCAGGTAATATGACTTGACTTAAGAATAAGTGAAAGGAGATCTAATAACTTTTCTAGATGTCAGATAAGACTATTCCTAAGAAAATTGGATTGTAAGTGTTCAATCTTTGAGTTTCAAATATTATTATAATTGTAATCTAGTTTTAACTATGATTTCTCTCTCTATATATATAAAAATATTCAAAGTTAGATTAGTTTTACTATCATCTGATATTGGAGTTAAATGCAGGGCTATGGAGTCAACGTTAGAGCCAGAATCGGAAGCAATTTCGGGAGGAGTCGGGGAAAAATGTATGACTTTGACGCCTACTTTAAAATATAAACTTATGCTATTAAAACAATATAGGCCTATGGCAAATATATTGTTTTAATTTTATACATTTTTTATTCTTTATAATCAATATTTGTATTTGAATTGACAAATTTAGACAAATATAAATTCACAATGCCAAAGAATCTTCCCATGAAGTTATCTCTATCATAGAATTTTACTGCAGTAAATTTTGAATTAAATAATGAAAAGAAGATAGAAGGGAAAAGCCTACACATGTACCAGAAAACTAAAGGCCTCAAAGTTCACAATTAAAAACACAACAAAACACATAATTATGAAATTTTGGGGGGAAATCAGTCGCTGTCTATCATCTTTTCAATGTTTAATCTAAAATGGCCGTTTGGCACCATTTTTATTTCACTGCAGTAAATTTGTTAGTACTAATTAATATACTTTAACCATTTCTGTAGGATCTGGAGTCGAAGTTGGGGTCGGACAGTAGAAAACTAGAGGAGTCAGGATTGGAGTTGGAAGCTTGGCATAACAACTTCACAGCCCTGATTAAATGGAGTATGTGTGATGTGCAAAAATAAAATGTCAACAATGGTGTCTTACGTGTAGTATCCACTGTCTGGAACAACCCATCTTTGCATCCTGACTCCTTCCGGGGTGTCCACCATGGTTACTTCAGTGCTGGTGTTGTTGTACGCTAATGAACAGTTTTCTGTAGTTGGTCCTTCACGACCCTCCATCCCACAACTGCTCAACATGTAGTCTTGAAACAAATTAAAATTCAACATGTACTCTCCAAACAGATTAAAATTACAAGTCTTTACACCAAAAAAATATACAACATTTGTAAAGTTTGAATGTATCCCTGTAAACACTGTTTAGATTAAATATTGTTACATTTTAAGCTTATGTAAATCAAAGATTTTAAATTTTGAATCAATACAAATCTTTGCTTAATAACTTGAATTAATTCAGTGTCAAATATTTTATAATAAACATTTTTTTGAATCAGCATATTTAAACATGATTTTTTTTAATAATTTCTAAATAAAATTTTAAGCTATATTATATTTATTATAAATATAGTTAAATAATACTAAAAATACTAAAAATAATAAAAACAATATCCAAACCATATTTTATTAAAATAACATAAAATGTAAATATTGGTCACATGGCTTGAATATAATGTTATGATAAAATTATTCATTGTATTTTAATAACAAATCAAGGTTAGTTTCTATAGTTATTCAAAAGATTGACTTTTAGATTTGAATTTCAAATTAAATTCCATCGAATGCAAATCTAGGATCTATTTGAATTTGAAATTTTGAATCCGATTTAAATCTTTAAAATACTCAAATTAAGAACACCGAATTGATATTGCAGCGCAGACATTCTGCTCTAACGGATGAAGAATAAACAAAATTTTAATTCTACAATGTGTTATTTTAAAATATTATTCATGCCAAAATAAAGTCTAAAGATTCCATCAGGGTTCTTTTTCCTTAACAATCATATAGTTTAAGTTTATTAATAGAAAAAAAATGTGTAAAAATGTAACATCAGCTCATTTTCAACAACTTTTTTCTTAACATTTATGCAGAGCCTAGGTGTGGTTAAAAAGGGATATATCCTCTAACAAATACAGCAATTTTTTAATGGGCTCAAGAAAATATTAAGATATTTGGGAACTAGCAGTAAGCTTTCCTCTTTACCTTGAGATTAGAAATCAAGTTTTTTCCTTTTCCCTCTTTTTATTGACATGACAAAGAGGTGTTGTGGGTTAAGACAGAATAGAAAAGTAGTTCCGAAAAAAGACACCAACCATTGTATTTCAAGCAGTTTGGCCTGTCAGCGATCAATTCCTTCTCACTGACAGAGGTGGCCGCCCCAATCTTAATTCACTTCGAGTTTAGATTTGGGATTTCCAAGCCTCACACAGGCTTTTACTGTTTTATTTATAGCTGTTTTTAAACCATGAATCATTACAGACAAAATAAAGTTTCATTGGGACAGCTTAGTTTAGCTAGTATGCCAAACATTCTGTGGTCACTAGTTTTTTTTTCTTTTTCTAAGCATTCTATTTTTAAGAACTCCAAATTGTGTATTCAGTATAAAGTACCATTCAGTATGAAGTTAGCTTTAAGATAAAAAAAAACTAAAAAGTTTTACATGCGGTAACTGTACATAAACAGAAAAAAGAAAACACTAGGGATTAGATAGCTTGAATCAAACCATACTTTAAAAAAAAGATAGGGTTTAAGGCTGATCCAAACCTCACAATGGGCCTAAAATAGGTTATGTTTGGAAGAAGGTAAATTAGGTTGATATATTTCTAGTAATAATTCTTGCAAGGCAAATTAAATGCTTATTAATTATTACTATAGTAGACAATGAAAGGAGGATAGAAGAGGGCAATACATATTTAACAGAAAACTGTAGGCCTTAAAGTTCACAATTAGAAACACAACTAAACGTAATTATGTAGTTTTCCCAACTTCTTATTAAATTTTGGGACAGCAAAGACACAGGTTGTTGATTTTACGAAGTTTATTGAACAAATTAATAACTTTTGTTTGTCTATGTCGGTAAATAACAAAGGTAAATAACAAATATTCGACACGTCATTTAATTCTTGTCTATCTATGTTGTGTCTGATATTTTACTTGAACTTAAAATAAAGATAACAATAAAGAATTCAAGTTGTTCTTATAATAAATAACAAATGCAAAAAAAAAAAAAAATATCGCGTTACATGTCTACCAACAAAACAATGAATAAATTAATAGCTGAGCGACAATTAACCTCAACACTCCTCCTTAATTATCGCTCTACGAAGTTTTACAAATGAGCTTTTAGCAAGTGGTTTAGTCAGAATATCTGCAAGCTGACTTCTGGTTTGAACATGCTCAGGAAGTACAGTCTTACCTATATTCTGTTGAATGAATTTTCTCGAAATTTCTATGTGCTTTTTACCCTTGGTTGTCTTGCCTTCATGTGAGTTATGCAGCATAGTTATTGCTGACTTATTATCAACGTACAAGGTAGTTGGTTCATCAGTCTTCAGGATTTTCAATTCCGTGCAGATTCTTCTTGTCCAGCTGACATCATCTATCGAAGAAACAGCAGCTCTGTACTCGGCCTCAGCAGTAGAATTTGCTACCACTGGTTGCTTCTTGGAGTACCAAATTACAGGTCCTCCTCTCATGAGTAGTACTCCACTCGTTGACTTTCCTGACTCTCTGTCTCCTCCGTGATCAGAGTCTGTGTAGGCCACTAGTCTTGATCCTCCATCGAATTTGATGCCATAGTCCACAGTACTCTTCAGATACATGAACACTCTTCTAATCATTTTCCAATGACTTTTCATTGGTCTGTTGCTGTACCGACTTAGATAATTTACAGCGTAGCTTATATCTGGTCTTGAGATTGTTGCCAGATAGAGTAGTGATCCGAGAGCCTCTCTGTAGGGGGTTCCCACTGGTACTGGTTTGTCGTTCTTCTGTTTTTCTTCGTCAGTCACCATCCCTTTTTCGATCGGTGTTGAAGCTGAGTTGCACTGATCAAGATTAAATCTTTTTAGGATTTTTGTGGTGTACTTTGGCTGACTTATGAAGATTCCATCCTGTTCAATTTTCAATTCCATGCCAAGGTAGGATAGCTTGTCTTGGATCTTCTTCTCGTACATGATCTCAAATTGTTCGTTGATCTTCTTCAAGACTTCGAAAATAGCGTCTTCTCTCTTGCCTATAACTAGACCATCATCGACAAATAATGAGATCATGATTGTCCTGCTCTCATTATAATATATACAAGGATCGTCATCTGTACTAGTGAATCCAATCTTCTCCAAGTGTGAGGAAATCTTTTCATTCCATTTTCTAGGTGCTTGCTTCAGACCATACAGACTTTTCCGTAGTCTGCACACTTTTTCAGATCCGTCTTCAAAACCTTTTGGCTGATGCATATATAGCTCCTCTTCCAGGTCACCATGAAGAAATGCGTTACATGTCTACCAACAAAACAATGAAAAAAATTAATAGTTGAGCGACAATTAACCTCAACACTTCTCTTTTCTACTTCTTCAGCAATCAATCATCAACTGTTTCCAGCCTGTGGCTGTGGTCAGTTTAGTAAATTGCCTCTATCTTCCTCTATCCTTTCACCATTCTTCCTCCATTAATTTCTTCCATTCTTCTCCCTTAACTTGAACACTTTCTGTTGTCTGCTCCTCCCATCTCTTTCTTGGCCTCCCTTGCAGTCTTTTTGCTAGACTTCATTTCCAACATTTTCTTTGTCATCCTCTCTCTTTCCTTCCTCATGACATGCCCACACCATCTTAGTCAAGACTGGACTATGACAGCATGGTTGGAAGTAGATCATGGTCACCTAGATTCTGTTGTTGCCTGTTTCTTGATTAGCTTAAAAAGTTCAGTCTTGGATTTTGCAGTTGCCTGTTCAAACTTGTGTCTTTACTCTTGGTAAACGGAAAGAATATTGTATTTATATTATATTTAATTGAGGGAAGTTTATCTAACGTCGAGACGAGGGAGGTACCTGTATTTGGTTATATATTGGTGAATAAGTTCCCACCTGCAAAGCTGGGAAGCATTGCAACTAATGGACAGATTTTGAAACTAATTTATTACAGTTCCTGAATAGGTTAGATAACCATAGCACCCTTAGATTCACCTGGAACATTTCACAACACTATGCCATATTCTTGGATCTGGAACTGAACCTTCATGAGGGATACATAAACACCACAGTCCCCACCAAAACCACCAACCATCAATAATACCTCCATTTCCAAAGCAACCATCCTCAGCATGTAATAATCTATCTACCCTATAGCCTAGCTACCAGAGCCAAATGTATATGTTCTGAGAAAGACCTTAACAATTAATGTCAACGATTCTTCAAGGTTTTTACAGCCCGGGGACACCCTAAAAACATAGTCAACAGTCAAACAAAGCACTATTCAATCAAGAGCCTATCAACAAACAACCCTCCAATGACATACCGCTCACTACCCAATAATAAGGACTAGACAAGCTCAGATTTGTACTAAACACAGGCGGCAATATCCTAGCCTCATTACCTCTCACACAAAATCTTCTCAAAAGTGGTCCAAGAATCACATTCAAACGCCCCCCCGCCCCCCCCAAATCTGCAACAGTCTGGCTCACCCCAAATTGCCCAACCCAGCCACAAACAACATCAAGACAAAGGTCCCTACCCTTGCAACAGACCGAGATGCAGTACCTGCAAAATTCGCCAACCTTTCACCTAATTCGACTGCAGACTCACACAAATGGAATATCCCGTGAAAAGCTAATATGACTGCTCCATAGAAAACCTTAAATACAAGTTAGAATGCAACTACTGCATTACTGAATACATTGGTCTCACCACAGGAACACCAAGACAACGAATGAATGGTCATTGTTATGACACCAATCACAGCAACCCTGACAAAAAGTAGCACTTCATGATCAAACACATAATCCAGATTTTGTCTCATGCTATAGTATTAGAGTAATCCGAGCCCCCCAATAGTTGCAATGCTTCCCAGCTTAGTAGGTAGGAGCTTGCTCACCGATATAATATAACCAAATCAAGGCAACCCACTGGTCTCAATCTACGATAACCTTCTCTCCTTTTCTTCCAAGCAGGCCTACTCACACCAGTTAGTAATTTCTATATAAACAATAATAAAAGATGACATAATTTAATAATTAAGTATATTATAAACACAGCCTTCTATCTATTTACCAAGAGTTAAGACAGGTTTGAACAAGAAACTGCAAAATCCAAGCTCAAATCTTTTTTTGAATCAAGAAACAGACGACAACAGTAGCTAAGCGACTATGCTCAACCTCTAGCTATGCTTCCATATTCCAGTCCAATATAAAGAGAATTTATAGATAGTGCCATTTGGAATAATTTGTTGATGGCATTGCTTACATGAGCCACGAAACTATGTCACTCAGTCACGCGGTCCATGTGTTTCAGACAGTCCTTTCATTTATCTTTAGGATTATTTATTTATTTGTGTTTGGCTGGTAGTGGTTTTTTCGTGTATAGTTAGTTAATTTATTATGTTTACCACTCAAGTATCTGTTTTAATATCCTAATATAAAATACAGCAGCGATGTTCTAGTTAATGATTCGATGGTAGTAACTATAATACTAAATATATGTATGAATGTTAACTATATGTAGTTGTATTGTTATTATCAAGCTGTTTATTATTTTATAATAATTTTTCTTTATATAATAGGTATATAGGACACAAGTTATTGCTGAATGATCAGACTTTTAGGCTTTTTGCTAATTTATTTGCGTACGTTCTTAAATTTTAACTACATGTATTTCCAAGCAGACATACAAAATGCCTAGCTTTGCTGTTGCACTCTGTGTAAATAATCAACAAAACTGCAAGGGCAATAATATATATTTTTACTCATTTCTTAAGGATCCAGAAATTTTCCGTACATGGGAGCTCAAATGTAAAAGGAAAGACACAATTAATACAAATTTTGCTCGAATGTGTTCCATTCATTTTGCTGATAGTGACTTTGATATTTGTGGTGCTAGATTGAAAGTTAACTAAAATGCCAAGAACTTAAAACAAATTGAATGTTGCCAGTGTTAATACAATAGTTCCAACACTTGAGTAATTTTTAACATATTTTAATAGTTTTTTAAGTGTAATTTATTCAGTTTTTCTCATTTAATGTTGTGGATTTTAAATATGTATTAATATGTTTAATGTTCCCAAACGTGATATTATAATTTCTAACAAGCATTATTTAGAAAGGACTTAATTTATCTTCCATAAATTATTATTATTATTATTATTATTAGCACCGCGTCTTACTACCCGTTCGGGTTATACGCACTTACGCTAATGTGTAATGGTAGGGTGATTGTGAGATGAAATGGAGGACCTACAGTTTAACATGGAATCCGAACCACGGTGGCGGCCTGGAATTCCCCACATTCACAAGATGTCTTGTCAGAGGTGAAGGAAGGGTTTGGCAAATCTTCCATAAAACTTAGTGAATGTTAAGCCACGTAATCACGTGTCATTTTCAGCGATTCACTGAAGATTAGTACAAAATGAACATCAGAACACCCATTTCAATACACTGAATTATTATTTCACGCTTTCATTAAAAGTCAAAAGGAGTTATACTTTTATTAATTGTTAATTATCATCATCATTGAAAAATAAAAATAAAACGAACCGGGTGAACACGTACAAGAATTAAAGAATTAATTTTTATTTGAATGTAAAGATTTATTTAGATATTTATGAAAACGTGCCACCACAGGTTTTCATAAAGTTTACTCTGAAGTATGAACATCAAACATTACCGGATTGAAAACGTAGTTTATTAACCGAGGTATTAAAATGAACTAAACACTAAATACATATCAGGCATGAACATACTATAAACAGAACTACCAACTTATGCATAAAAATGTACCAGTATTAATTATACATAAATGTTAAATTGCTATACCAACAATTTACAGACAATGTGTTGCTATAAGATTTCTAAAAAAAATTGTATTTAAGTGGTGAGACAAACAAACTGGCCTATTTTTGGACTGTTACAGATAATTTGAATGTCTATGGTATATAAGTAGTGATATGTATCAAATAAAACAGCATGTGGCACTTTTAGTAAATTGAGCAATAGTTGATTATTCTCAACATGATAATTTTAATAAATGACACATGTGAACAAATTCCTTTAATTTTTATTTTCATTAAAAATGAATCACTTGAAATTATTCATTGAAAGAGACACGTGAGAACACTGCTTTAAGTACTGGCTAGTGTACTGAGTGACGTTACACGCTCAGCCAATCAGATGTCTTTCTCCAACTGATGCTACCTTCTATTCTCTTTATACTAGTCCAGTCTGTGTTTTACTCTCTTCAGCTGGAGTAGGGGACTGATTTATCCTGGAAATTACATTGTGAACTTTGAGGCCTACAGTTTCCTGGTAAGTGGTCTATCCTTTGTTCAATGTTTAATTTAGTACAGTTGTCTGGCACAATTTTTCCTCTGTTTAATTAATACCATACTGACCAGAAAATAAGCTGCACTTTATTTATACCAAAAACAACCTTTATAAAACCTTCATAGAGGATATATAATTGGACATTTGGTTAATATGTTGCAAATGTTTTAATGTTGAGGATTGAAAATGATATATAATATATTGAAATAGTTAATAGTCATCACAACAGATAGTAGTACTCTTTACCACTTACCTTTGACAAGGTGAACTATTGTTCCTTGAACATAGCAAAAAGTTTAGGACTTCGGTCCAAAACTAATCTAATTTTTTTTATAATATGTAACCTTTTTATATAACATCATAATTGTAGCCTTTTTAACTAGAATATGTTTGATTTGATAGCTATTCGAAATTCACGAATAATATTTGCTTCGATTCAAAATTCAATTCTAAATTTTAAAAAAACTGATTTTCAGATGTCTAGAAAACACCAGAATTTCACAACAATGTTAAATGATAAATTTATGCTTGACTTTGAACATCTTGTATGTTTGTAAAAATGCTTCATTTTTCAATGAAAACCACAATCACTGGTAAATATTCAGATCACTTTTATGTGTTTTATTTTACCAAAAATATCACAGTGTTACTTACACGTTTTGTTAAAATCTTTATGTGGATCTCTGACTATTGATGGCTCTGAAACAAACAGAAAAAAATAATTTTTAATGTACCTGATCAAGGACCAAAAACCTGTATAATTCAATTAAAAGCCCTTTTTAGGCTGATTAACTGAGATATTAGATGCTCCAGTACTAATGAACCAGAAATTCTGTCAAAGTGTGGTTTTTTACATTCTACTTTTGATAACATTAAAAGTGGGAGCAGTGAAATTGTTAAGTAATTTTAAAATAATCTCTATTTCAATTCTATTTTATTTTTAAAAATTTGGTAAAATGGTTTCACTCATATATATGTATGGGTGTATTGTTGTTTTTTTAACCACCTCTCACTACTTGTTTGGGTTATACACCTATGTACTAATTACATTAATGGGTTAGGGATGAGGAAGGTTGAGTTTAGAGGAAGTGTACCTTCATTTGCATGTAAGCAGAGTGGAAAACTGTTTAGGTAAAACCACCCTCAGTACACCCGAACGAGAGTTGAACCCTGATCTTCTCGTCATTGGCAGTACACCATATTATGAGTATGACGCCTTAGACAATGCGGCCACCGAAGCAGGTTATTTTCTTTTACAAACACTTTTCATTCCAATGTGTTTGCAGGAATGGTCTAGTTCAATATCCATTATGACAGTATTCTATCATTTTAGTAAGTTTTAGAGGTGTACCGATTCAGTAAAACCAATTGCCGAAACTGATTACTGTTTGTTAAAAATAATTGTTCATGCTATGATTATTTACACCGATTAATCTCGATTATCGATTATTTATTAATAACTATTGGGATATATGCTTAAGCAAATGATAAATGATAACAGTTAATGTGATTAATACGAACACATTGTATGTATACAAAAAGATAGTTTATGCATAGCCGGCGAAAGTTTGAACTAGATTGTTAGTTTTATCAACTGTATGAACTTATATTTCTTTATCTGGTTATGCAATCTTTGCATAGTCCGCAACCCAGATACAATGTGTGTGTGTGTGTGTATATATATATATATATATATATATATATTTGATCACTGAACTCCTACATAGAAAATTTTGATTCGAATTCTACTTTAAAAAAAAGATTAATCAACATAATTATCTCCAATCACAATTAATTGCCGATGCACTAATAATAATCGCCCAGTAACGATTCATCGATATTCGCATTGATACACCCCTAGTAAGTTTAAAAAGTAACAAAGCATAAACCAACCAGGAATTATCACCACAATTCAAAATGTCATGTGGACAAAGGTCTATGCACCTTCACAGTGGCGTATATTTCCCAAAACAAATAAAATATTAGCGCATGGAAGACAAATCCATTCTTTGTTTCAATGTGTCTCACTGTGTATCTTTGTATGTCATCGCCTCTGTTCCGGCTTGTGTCAACCAGTGTGCATTGACTCATTATAAACATGGAGTCAAAGCGGAATGGCACACAATGAAACATAATGACACAAAATTGTATCATTTTGTCCCATTTCAAAATGTTTTGTATCATCCTGTGTGAGCCTGGCCTTACTGGTAGTTAACCATCACGTTATTAAAAGTCGGTAATTATTAATATCAATCACCAATTATTTTGATAGCAGTACAAATCAAGGGTAGAAAAGTTTTTAGTAGGGAATATCAATTAATTATGCATGGTACACTTTAGGTTTTTATATAAAGTTATTTTTTTACTCACCTTCATATAATGTGTAATTGTAGCCATTCAGTATCTCTGGAGGTATGCCTGAAATCAAATTTTATAAATAGAATAAGGTTATTTGGAATAAAGAATTAGGTAAAATCATGTCCTAATTTAAACCAAGATAAGTATAATATGATAGACATGCAATATTTGCATATTCCTTTTAATGATTATCTAGTTCATGGTGTCTACTAAACTTGACCAATGAAATCCCGACCTTTTCCCTGATTTCCCCTGATCATTTCCTGAAATTCCCAACTAAAAAAGTAAGTCACATCCTTTTAACTCGTCCCCCCCCCCCCTCCATTGTTTTTTCTATTAATTTTTTTATAATAATAATTTTTAAAATTTTAATTAAAATTGTTTACTAGGAATTAAAAATATATTACACAGCTACAAGCAAAAACATGACATAATTTAATGATTATTGTATTTCATATTTTGAGTAAAATATCATTTTCCCAGATTTTTATTGTGATTTACCAAATTCCCGACTTATTCCCGTTTTTTTCTGATCACTTCAAATTCCCAGCTAATTCCCATTTTCCCTGATTTTCCCGGGGGGTAGACAGCCTGTATTTATAAGGGATATGTTACAGTGCATTAAGTATGATATAATGATTCCATATTTAATTATTTCGATGACCCAAAAGTCTTTATAAATAAATACTCACCAATACCAAAACATTCCGGACTAAGTGAAATGTCGTCAACAGCCACATCACCTTTTGTGGAGAAGCCTCTTCTAGCCTCAAACTGCAAGTAGTATCTGGATAAGAGAATATGAGGAAAAAATCAAGTTTGCATTAAAAGTATTGTCCTACAATTATTTTGTATTAGTTATTAACTATCAAGTATTAGCATATATTTTTATTTGTTATTAACTAAGCATATTAAAATACAATTTTATATGGTGACTTTGTGAAAATTTATTTTAAAATGTGTAGATACTCTAGCAATCTAATTCATTCTAAATGTTAGTACCTAAATAGCATTAAGGTGGGAATGTAGGGAAGGTGAGAAAAGGTCAGTGTTTTTGCAGCGTTTATAACAAAACTTTTTTTTTTTTTGTTAAAATAAAACAAATATTGCTTCAGTACAAACAAAGAGTTTAACTTAATTCACATGGTGACCTCAACAGTTTTTAAATATGTTAAAATATGCAATTCAATGCAGAGATATGGTGCCACTGTTGATTGGACTACAAGTAAGCAGACTACAGTCACCCTTAGCTTGACGGAGTCAGAGTTTGTCTCCCTGTCAACCGCCTCATCCGACCTACTCTGGTTGAGACGACTGATCCAGGACTGTTGGGATAGCTCTAGAGCCCACCAAGGTGTATGAGGACAACCAGTCCTGCATAAGATGTTTGTATAAATGGGACTAAAGCATATTGATGTCAAATACAACTTTGTTCGTGATTTGTATCTAAGTGGTGTTATTGATGTGATTTATTTGGAGACAAATGAACAATGTGCTGACATTCTGACAAAGACTTTGGTTGGAAACAAATTTGAGTACTTTCGTAATTATATTGGTTTAATCAAATGCTTATTCACTAGTTTATTTGTATGTATTTAAGGGTACATGCAGGACATTGTGCCTAATTTTGTGGTTGTAGTAGAATTAAGGAGTGTTAAAATATGCAATTCTATGCAGGGGGATATTCTAGTTTAGGTTGGTACCACCGTTAAATGTGTCATTCTTTTTTTTTTAGCTAATATGTGTCAATGCCTATGAACTTGTGTAACAGTTGAGTCGTGTTCTTAGTTATAGCATGTATTGTTAAGTCTAAATCCGGTTAATTATTTCTTTAAACTTGTGTACTCTGACAAGATATCTGTCAAGGGTGCCCTGGAATTTAATACGAATTTTTTCTGTTCACTTAAAAAGTATGTCATCTAATGCCACTATGTTCATGACATAATTATATTCAAGGACTGTTTATATCACCGTGAGAATAAAATTTAACTCTATGTTTGTACTAAAGCAATATTTTATTTATTTTAACAAAAAATAAAGTTTTGCTCTATAAAAACTGCAAAAACACTGGTCTTTTCTTGTAGTCCTTACATCCCCACTTTAAGCATGTTATTATATTTCATTAAGTAAATATTATAGAATTGTAAAACAATAAAATAAAAAAAACCTAGCAAAATCATAATCATCAAATGTTTCCAGCCTGTGGCCAGGTCAATTTATTAAAATTCCTCGTTCTTCCTCCATCATTCCACAATTATTCCTCCTTTGATTTCTTATATTCCTCTCCTCTCACTTTCCCAAATTTTGTTATCTGCTCCTCCCATCTCTTTCTTGGCCTCCCTTGTGATCTTTTTCCTTTAGTTTACATCCATTAGTGTTTCCCGCCTGTGGCCTGAGTCAGTTTTTTATTCAAGCCATATATTTTCCCCTACTGGCTTCATATGCCTTATAATCCAACTTAAGACTAGAGCAGGCACAACATCCAGTCCCCAACCATTAATTCATCACTGTGAAAAGGTAAGCCCACATTTCACCAATGATAAATTTTTAATCCATGTCAGGAATCGAACCCAGGACCCTTAGCTCATAAACAAACATGCTACCGACTAAACTAAGGTGTCAGATCAATCTTTTTACTACATACTTAATTTCCATCATTTTTCTTTGACACCTTGACTTGACTAATAAGAAACCACAAACACTTTAATTAGGGCTGGGCTTATCAGCCTTTTTCCGATGAGGCCGATGGCGATCATTTGTTGCTGATCTTGTTGATCACTGCTGCCTAACTTTTTTTTTACACTATTACAAAGGAAATATGTAAAACAACAAACATATATTTTTTTAATATAATAAAGTTTTTGGTTAGTTAAATTCTTAACCTCTTCCCTGACGCAGGCATTGAACAACACCTTTGTTTGCCCAAACATTCCCTGGCATGGATGCAATTCAATGCTTCAAAGTTATTTTAATGCCAACTATCAATAAAACTCTATACTTTTAGCAAGTCTAAATACTTCATATTGAAGCTGATAGAATGAGCTACCAGTTCAATGTTATAGTATGACCACAAATAAAGTAATAAATGAGAAAATAAATTAGTGACAAAAATGTGTGTCTGGTAAGTGTATATGACCTGCCTCGATGGCGTAGTTGGCTAACGCGCTTGTCGTGTCGAAGCTCGGCTGCTGAGGACAGGGAGATCGAGGTTCGAATCTCGGTAGGGTGAACTGGGGGAGGTTTTTCCTAAATGGTTTTCTACTTTCCCTCCACACAAATGCGGGTTCACTTCCTCTAATTCAACCTTCCCAAGTCCTAATCCATTAGAGTAATTAGTACTTAAAGTGTATAACCCAAACGGGTAGCTAAATATTATTATTATTATTAAGTGTATATGATTATAAAAATAGCTGCTGGGGCAATGCAAATAGCTCAGCTAGGTGTACGCCAGAGAATGAGTTAGCAAAAATAATAAACATAGTAAACAAAAAATAATTTGACTGTCATAAAAGCCGGACCAAACACATATTTTACTTATTCTTTACAAATAGGCGAGTTTCAACGATTGACTTGCTTATGCCTTGGTATCGAGGGTTTGTTATCAAGTGCTTTTGAATCAAGTGGAGCACGAAATCGATTTTGAGATGTTTTTCTTAAACAAAAATGTCAGTTGGGGTGGAGTATATCTAACATCTGTTAGGGGAATTTATGTAATCTTATTATATGTACTGAAATCGACCAAAAATGAGCTATTTAATTTCATTTTCAGTTAGATTGATGCTTATTTTGACTAGTCCTAATATTTACACAACATATCAAGATAAACACATCTTCCCAAAAATAACCTTAAGAAAACATGAAGTATATATGTAATATTGAATAGGCCTAGATCATATTGTACCCTCTTTTAACTAAACATTTTTTAAGGACCTACTTACTGTCATGTATTTCTAGCTAGTAATTGCTGTCCATTTTAATTTACAAAAACATACAATTCAATGACTACGGTGTTATTCTCATTTAAATCTAACATAAGAAGTGCTGTTTTGAAATTGGCACGCTAATTCTCAGTTCATTGGTTGTAAGTTGTAACCATACTGTTTAGTCTAGTCAAGGAAAGCGTTACCAACCCGAGCTCTGATATCATCTCAGTCATAAACATTTGGTTAACAGTGATACCAGGTCAACCTTGAAAACACACCTATTGGTCTTAGTCGGAGGGTAATATTTTATGTAGGCTGGTAGCTTTGATTTGTTATAGGGATATTAAGAATAAAATATTGAAAGTGCAGTTGGTATTATTTTTTCTGGCAACTTCAGGAAAAGAACAATGTCGTCTGCTACTAAGTAAAAATGTGTATAGTTTGTATAACGCCAATACTAATTAAAATCAACATAGTTGACCATTATTCGCACATAAAGCCAAAAGAACAAGTAGTCCAGTCCTAATCAATTTTCAAAAAGATTCAGTTTTATTTTATTTTGAATGTGTCCAATACATTCAAAAAAGCTTCAATGAACCTTAAAATAATTTTAATATCAATCTTAATGTGCTAATTAAATACTTTCTTTCTTTTTCCATCCTCATTGCTAGAAACATAAAAATATCGCAAGACATGGTTTTACTAACTTATGTAGAGTGGTAGATATAGATTATGTACGAAAGAGACTTCAAGGAAGGCCAAGAAAGAGGTGGGATGAGCAGATAGCAACAAGTTTGACATTGAGAGGAGAAGAATGGAAGCACATAAAGGTGGAAGGATAGAGGAAGATAAAGGCATTTTACTAAACAGACTTGGCAACAGGCTGGAAACAGTTGAGGGTGAATAAAACTGTCAAATGCTGTTCAAGAGGGTGAATATAAATAAATATATTTTTAAAGATGTTTGATAGTTTTATTCCCAAAAGAAACTTTTTTTTTGAAACCACAGTTTTTTTGATTAACACTTTAAAGTCGTTTTAAATTTCAAAGCATTTAAAATATATATAAAGAAAGATAATATTGGGCTAAGTAACTCATTGATATGCAAAGAATATTCGCAACTTTACATTAACTAGCTCTCAAAATTTGAAACAAGTGTTCCTATTGTATCTAAAGTGGTCAAACATTATTTTTTAATTTTACTAATTTTTTAAAAAGTTTTACTACCATTCAATTTTGACATGTTGTCAATTTTATCAGACAAGAGAATTACTAAAGAGACAAAATATTTGGGATACATTCAGTGTAAAACTAGAGTTGGTGGTTACATCAATAAAAACACCAGAAGCTCACACTGCTGCCACTGGACAGAGATGAAACCATTATTTTTTTCCCTAGTGATAGCAGTGTTAAGTGTGAATTGTGTTTCTCTTTTTACTGCGAAAAATATATTGTGTATGTCTTGTTTTTTTAAGACCCTTTCTTTTATATACTTTCATTGATAAGATTGATATTTTCTAATATATTATATTATATTTAATTAAATTTAATACAATTGCCTCATGGAGCGAAAAGAGGTTTTCCTTATAGAGTTGTATCATTGTATATTTTCTAATATAAAATAAGAAAAGTAAGAAAACCGTAGAATTGTATTTCATTACTGTTAGGGTTTCAACATATTATCAATAATGGAATGGGAATGATGAAGACATTTACCAACAGTTTTATGGAGGGAGAGTGGGAAATATTTAATTTTTTTAAACACCTTTATTACACCTGGCCAGGATTCAAACCCTGACCTAGCTATCTCTGGAAAACTAGACTAGACAATCTTGATGATAGTGTTGGTAATTTGACACTGCTACAACAGTAAAATGTAAGTTATTCTGAATATAACATTATTATTATTATAAGTGTTTAACCTGTGCGTAGTCCTCGGCAACACGACCATGTGGCGATGCCATTGGTCTCCTTTGTCTCCAAAGCTCCAGAAAAGCTGTGACACGCGCTTGTCCTTCTCCTTAGTTGAAACCTCCACTTGATGCAGGGCCAAAGATCCACTGTGTGGTCCATACTGATGGTAGTGAAACCGGATCTAGAAGGGATATGCCATATTAGAGAGGGATCGAATCATTTTACTAATTCAACTTTAGAATTACCATCTAAAGCTTGGAAAACATGACAAGCATGAGTGTCTTCCCATTAAGTATGATTCTTTTTTTTAATTCTGATTTTGTATGCATTAAGTGGTAAATTTATTGCTTGCAGTCTAGTTTTTTTTAGGTTCATCCTATGATTATTTTGAACTAAGCCACCATTAAGTGCCATAATAGCTCAAAAATTCAAACTAGACATTTGGGGAGGGGAATCATAACTACCTCTTTGTCCATTGGCAGCAATGTAAAGTGTTCTTCTTTTCATTATAAAAGCCATATTGTGTTTGTTCCTTTTATATGTTTTTATCCACCTTTCCTATACCATCTTCCAAATATAATACAATTACCTCACAAAGCGAAAAGAGGTTTACCGTATAGAGATAAATCCTTTATAAAATATATTTTTAAGAAAAACATCATATTTCACCACATAATTGTTGCCACCATATTATTGTTGCACCTTGTTTTTTCAGTCTAAAAATTTATTTATAAAATTGAATTGCATAATTTTCGCACGGGAGAGTCCTGTTCATCACGTTAATTTATAAGGTAAACAGAGGCAGGCTACTTCCTCCTCTCTCCCTTATTTCGATGTACCACTAAAGATCTATAACTGTTGACCTTGGATGCTCAGTTGTCTTCTCGTCTTTTCGCTCCCTGCGAGCCTAGAATTCTCAGCGTATGCAGATTGTCAGTTGGTATATTTCTAAAAGCCGAGTCGCGTTGAATGTATTAAGAGGAGTGGACGGACAGGTGAAGCTACCAAACACAAGTCACATGATATGGTAGGACTAGCAGCTTCCCACGCAAGATAAACTAGTGATCGTATCTAGTGATACATTAAAGCGTGAAACTTTTTTTTTTTCAATTATTTTGTGATAATTATTTAAAGATTCATATAATGGTCGCACCTCACTTTTTTTCATGAAAATTAGGCAAAAAATCTATGACAATTATGCGGCAAAACACGGATTTCCTGCTTTCTTAAAAATAAAACAAAATCTTATATACACATTTTTTTTAGCAAAGTATTTATATGTTTAAAATGTTCAAATAGTTTTATATTTTAACCTACACTACATTTTTTACTATAAAAAATTGTTTGTAAGATATTTATCCATAAAATTGTTTGTTTGAATAAGAGTAAGATAAATACCAAATAATTAATTTTTAAAGCATCTATTTACTATACCTATGTGATTAAATATTTCACCCTTTTTTATTTTACAGAAAACTTTCAAAGCCATTGCACATGGAAAATTATTTGTGGAATGTTCTGTGACCATAATACATATGATTTATAACTGTAGCAAGTATATTTTAGATTACAGATTAAGTTAGAAGTTTAACTCTTACATTTATAATTTTGTAGTACCATGAAGATTATGTGACACAATGTCTAAGTTAGTCTATTATTTATCTGCAATGTTCTTCTCCATACCATTTTACAGCCAAATTACATATCAAGAGTAGGTATCCTTTTCCACTTGCTAAGCACATGTGAAATCAATAAATGATCTAACAATAAAAACAAAATAAAACTCACCGAGCAGCTATTGTAGAATGGTGAAGATATGTTACTGTGACATGGGGGCGGAGGGTTGAACAGGGCACTTCTAAGTTTGGCTTCATCTCCCATCTGACGCCCTTTTTTTGCCATCAACACATATGCATAGACCCCTGGAAAAAAAAAATCTTGGAAGAATGTTGATCAGTGGCATACCGTAACACATGTTTAAGAAGGACAATCTTTCGTTTTTTGGGGTTTAAATTGTAATAAGTGCCAAAGCCTGGACACAAAGGTCGAGAGTACGCATACTCTGAAATTCAGGGAATAGATAAATATATCACATGGGCACTGATGACGAGAAAATTGACGTTTTTAAAAGTAGGTATCACAAATCTTCTTTAGTTGCTAATAGAAATTAAAATCAACATTCTTTGTAGATGTTTAATCGCAGGTTGGACTTTCAATGAATTTTTTTGTTATGAATTTGATTAGGAGTTTCTACCACCCAGTCCCCCCAGCCATGAATGTACCGATATGAAGGAGGAAGTACCAATTTAATCTATGATGTAAGTTTCGGCTGGGGGGAGGGGGGAGGAGGGGGGGGGCATTGAACCCAGAAACCTTAGTTCAGTAGATACTCTATCGAATGAGCTAGGTGTTGATTTTTTGGGGGAAAAATCTTTTTAATTTTCACATACTAAATCAAAATGATTATATGAGTAATCTGAATTCAAATAAAATAGATTGGCAATAAATAAAAAATGTCTGAGGGTCTCAGAAAAAGAAAAAAATATAGGTTAGTAAAATAATGTATTACTTGTGGAAAGGCAATTTCCAGGATCGAGTATAATAATCTAATTTAAGATGCATGGTAGTAAACACATGTGGTTAAGCCAACCCTAAATAGCAGGAATTTAGCCTAATATATGAGATTGGTGTCAATGACAAAGGATATTTTGTAAAATAATTATATTAATATAATTTTGTCCTCTTTTGTGATGATGTTACTTTTCCAACTAAGCAATTCTATATAATTCCTTCTCCCAATTGATTAAAATTGGTATATCAAGTCGGAGGTCCTCATAATTGTATCCAAGATACTTTTTTGTGATTTTTACGATTCTTAATTCTCTCAAATGCTGTAGGATTCTAAGAATTTGAGGACTCAAAGATTCAAGCATTCCTATATACTAATGTTAAGGAAATAAAATAAGACCTTATAGCATTTGTTTACTTAATGGGGAGGGAAGGGACTGTGAGTTGAGGTTAACCATTGTTCATGTTTCCTTCTACTCCGCCTTATATGCAACACATGAAGGTAATTTTAGGGTACAATATACCATCAGTATTAGCTATTAACATGGTGACATTTTTGTTAAGTAAAGTATTAATTACAGTATTAGCTAAAAGCTACAAACGTGTTTGAATTTTAAAGGAACAGAATAATGGAATTGAATTTAAAATAAATGCACCAATAAGTATGGGATATCACAGTGTAAGTGATAACTAGCCATTAGTGCACTTAGGTCAGAAGTGAACCCCAGTCTTACAAATTGCTGGCACACTATCTGTGTGGCCAAAAATGCCTGAGGGTGTCATATTGAGCATTATTAACATTAGATGCAGTTAATGAATATCACTTTAAAATTACAATCTTGTATACTTGTCAGTGTTACAGCCCTCTCGAGTCACAGATGCAGGTGGTGTCTGACAGCTCATGATGCAATTAGTTGCTCAAATATAGCTTACAATTCCAAATGTCAATCACAGACTCGGCCTTAAATTATAAGCGAAGAATAACCTTGAGCAGAGGTCAAATACTGGATATCACAAGGGTAGAGTTTTAGCGCCAAAAGTCTGGGGTTTGATTTCGGTGTCTATAGTCGATTTACGACTTCTTTGGTGCTGACTGACAGCTATGAAAAGTTATAGGGCAAAATTATATATCCCCACGCTGAACCATATGATCTGCAAGAACATATGTTTAGCAGCTGTCACTTTAAACAATCAAAATTTAGGTCTATACAAGAAACATATATGACAGTTTTATTTATTGTTAACCTTGATATGTTGATGTTAGGCCTAGTATTGTTTATTAATTTTTTCTACAATATTGAAAATTCTAGCATTTCATCCCATATTAGTTTCTATTACTAACACTAAATTATTTTTACTAATCAATATTTTTTTTTAAATAATTATGTGGTGGTGATGGTGATGGTGATGGTGGTGGTGGTGGTGGTGGTGGTGGTGGTGGTG
>CABEEJ010001641.1:111462-144618 GCA_901482245.1 Timema douglasi
TGGTGGTGGTGGTGGTAGTATTAACATTTAAATGTGAAAAATCGGAACAGGTTGTATTACACAGAAAGAAAAAAAAAGACTGTCATAAACGTTTTTAACACTATTATTACAAATAATTCATAATAAATAAAATGATAGAATGTTAGGAAAATGGTAAAGCACAAATAAAAGTAAAAACACTAACACATATTACACACACTTCAATATTTCGATGCTATTATAACATCTTCCTATAATAGCATCGAAATATCGACTTGTGTGTA
Organism: Timema douglasi; assembly: GCA_901482245.1. Taxonomy (NCBI): domain Eukaryota; kingdom Metazoa; phylum Arthropoda; class Insecta; order Phasmatodea; family Timematidae; genus Timema; species Timema douglasi. The sequence goes on from CABEEJ010001641.1 coordinate 111,726, forward strand.
ATGTGGGTTAAGTGTTTTTACTTTTATTTGTGCTCTACCATTTTCCTAATATTCTATCATTTTATTTATTACCAATTGTTTTTGCTCACTGCACTTTATTCCATACATATTATTACAAATAAGTCATATTTGTTATGAACTGGCTTGTACCTTTAAGTGTTTCCCAATGGGTTACAGGAAACCCTTCCACATCATCATATCCATAGGGCCTACTGACCAATAAAAAGCTATCCTAATTTTTTTTAAATCTATTTTAGATCCACTATTCTTCTTATTATTATAATTAGCACCGCGTCTTACTACCCAATCGGGTTATACGCACTTACACTAATGTGTAATGGTAGGGTGATTGTGAGATGAAATGGAGGACCTACAGTTTAACATGGAATCCGAACCACAGTGGAGGCCTGGCATTCCCCACATTCACAAGATGTATTGTCAGAGGTGAAGGAAGGGTTTGGTAATCAGATAAATCTGTGCCGGGACCGAGGATTGAACCCNCCGCCAGGTCACCTCACTACTCTTAAACAGTTAACTAAGTCTCTCATAAAACTACCATAACTTATCATGAAGTCTTAGGCTAGTATTTATTTAATTATTATTATTATTATTATTATTATTATTATTATTAGCACCGCGTCTTACTACCCGTTCGGGTTATACGCACTTACGCTAATATGTAATGGTAGGGTGATTGCGAGACGAAATGAAGGACCTACAGTTTAACGTGGAATCCGAACCATGGTGGAGGTCTGGCATTCCTCACATTCACAAGATGTCTTGTCAGAGGTGAAGGAAGGGTTATTTATTTAATTAACACTGTGAAAGACTCGCTAATATTTTTATTTCACCTCACAGAGTTTCTTCAACTATTATAAAGATCCTAAAACTTGAGGTTTAGCCTAGTGGTCAACACAACACAATCTTGTGATTAAAAGATTTATTTTATATCCTTGATACACAGACTTGAAATTTTGAGTAATGTATTACTGAGACACATTCACTATATTTTCTATCACACGCTTCAATATTATATTGGAGAAATAATTATTTAAAGAACACTAAAAAACGTTTATTTTCCAAGTATAGCACACTCACACACCGAAGGATAACACACTCACACACCGAACTAATATTTAGAAAAGAAAACACGGATTACTAAGTAGCCAAATTAATATTCAAAAAGACACCCTATTAAAATTTGTAATAAAATTATTAAGTGACATAGACACGCCTAAATACTCAATAATACAATATTTTGTTCGCTTCAACTTGTGGACACATACATCTAGTTTTATTAACTGTGTTTTATATGATAATTCACTGTTATAATGTATATTTAAAATATTAGATTTTGATTATGAGAATAATCATTTGGTTATTTGTTTAGTTTTAAAGTTTGTGTTTGCTGTTTAATTCAAATCATTATTAAAAGCAAGACCTTGTTAAAAGTGGCCTCAGATGCAAAAAACAAATATTGCCACTGAATAGAAGCTACAGCTGCCAGTTGGTGACGTAGGCGACCTTGTTGCTAGATGGATGGTGAATAGTATTAATACCCGTGTTTACAAAATTTCAACTTTATACTATTTCACAAACATTTTGTATGTCTTTTCCTCTTTATTATCACAAGCCATTTATTTATGTTAGATATATGCGAGGCCAGTTATAAAAATATAAATAACTGAATATAATACCATTAAATGTATAATTTAACGCTTTATTTAACCTGTGATTGCCACAAAAGTTAAAAGAAAAACGAGAATGGATTTATTAGACTATTTTTTCTTATATTTTATTATGGAAAATACAATTCTACTGTAATCCTTAAAGAAGTATTGTTAAAAGTGATTGATAATATTTTTTAGTGATAATAATAGTAATACTTAGCAAATAATAATTATTTCCAAATATGTTGACAATAGTTACTTTCAGACAATGTTAGCATTAATGATAACATCTGCTAGCTGTCAGGTAAAACCAAAGAAGTGGTAAATCAACTGTAGGTGTAATGTGTCAGCTAATTCAAACTAATTCAATGCTGTTGCCCAACTACTTACTAGTTACACACTTTTCCATTAGTTGTTCTAATTTTTCAATATCGGTATAAGTATTAAAATAACTAACCAGAGGCATTTTTATATGTGTGATCAAAGCTTGGTCCTGTGCGATCATTTGGAGTTTCGCCGCTGTGCAGCTCCCACTGCAAGTTATCGAGTAGAATATTGTGCCAGCCACACCATCCATCTTGGAAATCACAACGACCGGTGCTGGGGACCTTTTCTGTTGAGAGAATCACATTCAGAGTGTCCACATCATTACAAATATGCAACTTAAAATATAAAGTACAATTCAACACCAGAGTTCATTTGGATGACAGCTCAAAAAGTTACTAGAAATAGTCCCTAATGTATCCCTACGCCAACAGCTGACATCTGTCACTTTAGATAGCTGTAATGAAAACATATGGCAATGTATGATGTATGAATGTGATAGTTAGCCACAGTAATTTAGGCCAATATTATTTATATTTATTCGAGGTCGAGCACAAAGATTATTTATTGTTTTATTCCACTTAAAAAAAGTTATATATTGACAGCACTTTCACAAAAGGTCTAACAAATATTGCTCTAAATTGGTGACCAAAGAATTTAAACCATGTGATTAATCATGACGGAAACAAGTTCTTTATAATGGTGCACCCATGCAGTGGATTAAAATATTCTATTTAGTTAAATATTTTGAAATACAATAAAATAATCATAAAATAATAAATTATATATAAAAAATTACAAGTGTTTTCTCTTTTCTAAACAAATATGATGCCTGTATTAAAAAGTATTAATGTATGCACTATATTACACATTAGCGATAACATTCCAAAACGAAGAATAAGTATTTTTAATTAGCTTTTAAATATTTTTTCAGATTAGATCATGTAAAATATAACACGTGATTAAAAAACTTATCATTTATAACAAAAGAGTGATCTTGTGCAAGTGTTGGCAACCTAAAACTTATGATTTTTCAACTGTCATCCAGGAAAAAAGTTATGGTGAACATACTGTTCCAAGAATTATATAAATTTGATATATTATTATTATTATTATTATTAGCACTGCGTCTTACTACCTGTTCGGGTTATACGCACTTACGCTAATGTGTAATGGTAGGGTGATTGTGAGATGAAATGGAGGACCTACAGTTTAACGTGGAATCCGAACCACGGGGGAGGCCTGGCATTCCCCACATTCACAATATGTCTTGTCAGAGGTGAAGGAAGGGTTTGGCAATCAAATAAATTTGTGCCGGGTCCGAGGATTGAACCCCGGCCGCCAGCACATAAGTCTGACACCTTACCCCTAGACCACCAGGTCACCTACAATTTGATATAATCTCCGAGAAATCAGTGGAGTAAACGTTTCATGGATAAGAATGAGATTTTGACACTAATCGGTGTTGATGGTGTCGGAGATGGTTATTTATTGTCAGCAGGCATCTACCTATCATGTCTTTAGTTTAAATACTATGGATCTTTTCACACCATGGCATAAGCCTGCAATCAAGCTATACCGACTTGAGTGGCCTTGGCGGTTAGCAATGATAGTGCCAACATTTGTGGATGGAGGGTGTCAAGTTGTCAGCACAATGAAGGTCCTTAATCTCAGTTTTATTTTCTTGAAAGTTAAATTTCCATAATAGATTCAAGAGGAATCTGAATAGCTCAAATTTAAAAAAAATACAATTTACAAGTAACAAATGAGTATTTAACACTGTTAATAGAAATCAATTCATAAATGAGTTTGACTTGTAAATGTTGGTGCACTTGTACAACATACTTTCAACTATGCTGATTTATTTACAAGTGGGAAATCAATAAAGCCAATTTTTTTCCACCTTTGTTGAATCAATTGGAAGTACACAAACTATATAAATTTGATTCATTGTATTTGCAATTAAATATCCTAATGGCAGTTAATCAAAGAAACTAAGGAGAATATAAATATTTTGTGTATAGAGCTTTCTCAAATAGAACTTTGGAAGAGTATATTGTTAAATTAAGTTGTGGAGTAAGATGTATTAACTCGTATCGCATTTAGGGAACATACCAGAAAACAAGACTTAGATTTAGTTTTGAGTTTTCCTATGGCATATCAAAGTGAAAAAATTATTGCTTAGCAAAATCGTGGTGCACTTGAGTATGTTTGTTTGTTTTATACTAATCACATGGTTTTCAACAATGATGATTGTAATAGGTAGTTCCTTAATTCTCAATTAACTCATTCAGAACCATTCATTTAACTCAAATAATGTAACAAAGTGCAAATTAATTATATTTTTGAGATGATGTGGCCATCTCTTAAGGTGCTGTCCTATATGAGCAAAAGAAAGCCATTAATTCTTTAATCCTCATCTTTTTCTATTTTAACATATATTACTCAATTTTATTAAACCATTAATTCAATAATGTATTCACTTCCAACCTATGTCCATCCAATTTCACTCTATATTTCTTTTTCTATATTTGAATCTTCCTTACTTTCAGGCAAAAGCTGGAAGTAAAGAGGATTTAATGAGAAGAAGACAGCAAGAAGAGTTGATTTATTGGTGTTTAAAATACCCGCTAAAGAGAAGGGAAGTCCCCTTGAAGTGGAAGAAAGTGTTGTACAGGGCGTACTTTGTACCCATTGTTACATATGCAACAGACACATGGACATTGAATGTAAGAAAGACTAGGAAAGTGGAGGTCATGGGACTGAAATTTGTGAGGAGCAAGTTAGCTGTCACGAAGAAAAACAAGATTAGGAATGAAGTTATCTGAGGAAGAGCTGTGGTACAGGGAGTACATGAGATAGTATAGGAAGCAAGATTGAAATGGTATGGGCATGTAATGAGGATGGAGAAGGAGAGACTTCCAAAGGATAATAATAATAATAATAATAATAATAATAATAATAATAATAATAATAATAATAATAATAATAATATTTAGCACCGCGTCTTACTACCCGTTCGGTTTATACGCTTTAAGTACTAATTACTCTAATGAATTAGGAATTGGGAAGGTTGAATTAGAGGAAGTGAACCCGCATTTGCGTGGAGGGAGAATGGAAAACCATTTAGGAAAAACCACTCTCAGTTCACCCGAACGAGATTCGAACCTCGATCTCCCCGTCTTCAGCAGTCGAGCTCAACGCGACAAGCGCGTTAGCCAACTACGCCACCGAGGCGGGTCTTCCAAAGGAAATTAAGGAAAATAGAGTATGTATGAAAAATACTGCAAAGGAGGTCAATAAAGAGATGGGAGGAGGAGATAACAGAAAGTGTGCAGGTGAGAGAAGAAAAATTGAAGCAATTAAAGGAGGAAAACTGGTAGAAGGATAGGGGATGATGGAATGTTTTACTAAACTGACTTGGCCACAGGCTGGAAATAGTTGTTGTTGATGATGATGATGATAATGATTCAGTTCACAGTAGCTGTTAAGGGTGATTACGTGTCAGGTGATCCAATAATTTGACACTTTTGATATACCCCCTTTGGTGGCCACATAGTCTAACACGCTACTTTCATGTTAAGCTAGACTACCGAAGACGGGGAGGTCAAGGTTCAATCCTGGTCAGGTGCAATGAGGTTATTTATTCCTAAATTGTTTTCTGCTCTCCCTCCACACAAATGTGGATCCACTTCCTCATAATTAAACCTTCCTAATCCCTAACACATTAGTGTAATTATTAAATAAGTAGGGTTCTGCAAGCTTGGGTTTTCACATTCAAGTCAATTATTATTTATTTTAAAAATAAAATAGTATATTTAAAATGTTACCAATAAAAACTAACAGAGACTGTAAATACCACAAACCACATCTTTAAAATGTGATATTTAAAAAAATATGAAATCAAAACATTTCCTTAAAAGACAAAGAAACTCATTTGTATAAATAGTAAATACTTTTGAAAAAAATACTCCCTTTTTCCAATCTTCCAGTACCTTGTTCTACACCACCTCCTCCAAACCACTCTCAGTACCCTGTATAACCATTGTATACCTACTTCACCTGCTGCTCTTATCATTTCCACAGTCAGTTCATATACACCCGGTGCTTTCCCTTGTTTAATCCTCTTTAATGCGTCCTCCACCTCTTTCCATGTTGGACATATTCTGCTATTTATTCTTGCTCCTTTGTTTCACTCGTATTGCTTTCCTCTTCTGGGCCGAACACTTTCTCAAAATATCTCATCCATGGTTGTTTTACTTCATCTATAATTCTAGCTTCTTGTCTTTTCTCTCCCCTCCTGTTTCTTACTTGGTTATATAACATCTTCTTACTTCCTTCCACGTCTCAATCCAGCGTTTCTGTCCATTTTTGCATCCAATCCTTTCTGGCTTCCCATACAACTCGCTTCACTCTTTTCTTCTTCTACCTATATTCTGTCTCCGTTTCCTTATTCCTATTCTTAAAACTACTTCTTAATGCTTTATTTTTCTCCTCTACTGCTTACTTTACCCCGTCATTCCACCAGGATGTCGCCTTCCACTTCCATATGTATTACATGTCTTCCCACACACCTTCTCTGCCGCTCCCACTAGAGTGTTCTTAAACCTTTCTCATTCAACCTCTATACTTTGCATCTAATCCCTGGGTATCTTGGCTTTCTTAGATACAACTCTCTTTCCACTTCAATGTTTAGCCTCAACACCTCTATACTTCTTCTTTCTTCTCGTATTACCTTTCTCCCACATTCCCATCTCTTCGTGTCTGCCACCAACAACTATCTAAGGACACACTTGGTATTACCTTGATGTTTATGGTCTGCCTTTTCATTTAACCATACATGATAAAGTAGTCTATCACAAACCTTTGCTCCCTATCCCAACTGTATCTAATGATCTTATGTCTTTCTCTTTCCTTCTTATACCAGCTGTTTGCCGTTTTCATTTGATTTCATGCACATAACTCCAACAGCTTCTTACCCTCCTTGTTTTCTCTCCCCAACCTTACTTCCTCAACACCTCCTCAAACCCTACTCTCTATTTTCCTATTCTTGCATTCAGATCACCCATTACTATCTGACACTCGTTTCCCATATGCCTTTCTAGGTCTTCCTAGAACTCGTCTTTTTTTTTCTGCTAGGTACCCCACTTGTATCACCCCACCTTTTTTTTTATTAGTCGTTAATGTAATAATTGCACATGATCACTTCTTATTTTCCCTTTCCATTCCTCTGTGTGCAGTTGAAGTTTGTGTGTGATTATTTTAAATTACGGTTTAGAGAAATTCAAGGTCGAATATTTTATGACATAACCTTGAAATTTATAAATGTTAAAGACTGGTGATGTTACATGAAAACCTTTAAAATAAGCCCAAACCCTTTTTTTTCTCCCATTTTATATAATTTATAGCTTGAGTAATTATTTATTTTGTAATTGTGTGTAACCAAAAAATTGCAATTTTTTTTCGATTTCAGAGGGACGTAACTTAAAAACTAGTGCAGATGAAAATCTGAAAATGTGGATACTGCTTATCCATCTTGATCTAGTCTATCTCATTACAACCTAACTTCTTCAGGTTCATTTTAATGTTATTCTCCCATCTGCGACTAGGTCTTCCCAGTGGTTTCTTCCAATTGGGTTTGCCAGTCAGTACCCTGTACAAGGTTCTGGAATCTCCTAGTCATGCTGCATACCCTACCCACTGTCATCTAGTAGATTTGATTATCCCACAATGTCTTGTGATGAATACAGGGTGTGTAATTAATCATTCCACTCCCCAGTAGCCTCTTCCCTTTTAGGACCAAATATCTTCCTGGGCAATAGTTATCGTCATGTGAGGTAAGAGATCACATTTCACACCAATTGAGAACAACCAACTAAATTATAGTCCCCAATTTGTGTTCTCTATGTGATCATATATTTAGTCTTTTCAGTGTTCATTTCTAAACCTATTTCCCTGATGGTCTCTAATAAAATATCTGCATTTCTTGCAACAGCTTCCTCACTATTCCCTAACATAGCTAAATTGTTTGTGTACCCTAATAGCTGTATTGTACCGTTTAATGTCAAACCTACCCTACTCTCTCATATTACCATAATAGCATACTCTAAGGTTAGATTAAAAAGTAATGGGGAAAATGCTTCTCCTTGTGTCAACTCATTACGTATTTAGAAAGTATCTGATAAGTGACATCCAAAATTAGGTGAGCCAAATTTGAAAAAAATTTAAGAGGGTTAGGTTCAAAGTGTGGATCACTTAACACAGAATGACCCTTAGCTAGTTCTTCCTAGTCCATGTATTTTCAAGCTGAATTTGTGTTATCGCAAATGCGAGTTTCGCATGTTTCTGATAATAAATTCAAAATTAAAAGATAACACAGCATTTGAAATAGAAGAATTAATAATTTTTCAAACTCCTCTACCTTTAATATCTCCCATTTTATTTTTGGTGGTAAAATTATGTTTGAACTATGCATCTATTCGAAGGCCATGCACAGTCATGACCTAAATCAAGAGATGGTTGCGTCAGATGCTAGTACTTACTACACTCCTGTTCTTCATCTTCCCCTGTCAAACAGTCTCTGGTGATGTCGCACACTTGCCATCTCTCGATACACAACTCATCCTTGCACTGGAACTTTGGCGCCAAGCAACTGTTTGTCATGGGGAAATCTAAAATAAGAAACAAACATATCAGTTGAGTTAACCACTTTATCTGGGATTGAAAGTTGGTAGACTCTGCATTATTTAGTTGATTAACTTTTTAAATATTTTATTTAAAATGATAGAATATTAGGAAAATGGTAGAGCACAAATAAAAGTAAAAACACTAAAACATATTTATACACACATCAATATTTCGATGCTATTATAACATCTTCCTCAATTGTTTTTGCTTCATGCACTTTATTTCATAAATAATATAAATATTTTATTTGATATAGAGCATGAGGCTAAATGGTTTATTTTTGTTTGAGAGATCCTAACGTGAAGAATGTTGATTATTAAGTGTCTTGGGTATTAAAAGCTATGACATGTATACACATATGTTCTAAAAAATAATCTTTATGGTAATCTAATTATATAATTCACATTAATCAAAATAATAAATACCTGTCCTAGGTATACCTATTTTTAGTCAAATTTTAGAAGTTCATGTTATGAAATGTTCATATAAAAACATAAGTTGAAACCTATCCGATTCCTTCAATATTTAAAAGGCATAGCAGTGCAATAAAAAACTTATAATAGTATTTCAAAACATCATAAAAGCTATATTTTAAAACAATACGGTCCAAACTACAACATGTGAACCAACATCTTAACGGGTTTAAATAAATAATAGAAACGGGTGTATAAACATTTGTAACGTGTGTTACAAATAAACATATATTACCATGTTTAATGCATGTCAGTACGCATAATATCAATGACTTTAGCGAGGTAAGCGATGCTATTTGAAACAGATGTAATCTGTAGGGTTTTTTCTAAATTCCCTTTTGGCCTAAATAATTTATATTTTTCAAAATTATCATTTTGGCATTTAATAATAATTATATCTGTTATAAATTTTGGCAATGAGCTTAAAATATTTTCTTGAAACATAATTATGAAACTATTATGGAGTAAATTCATTTTGGGTTTAAAACCACTGTGGATAAATATATCACTGAAACTTAAATTTAAATATTATTGATTTTTCGCCGCCTGGCAGTGTGACGTTCAATTAGACCTTTTAAATGGGCTCTTGCCATCTTGTTTGTTTGTTTGTTTGTTTGATTGCATCCAGATGACATTGTTTAGCTACAATTACTCTTAGTAATTTGTTGTTTTGGCCACTTGAGTTATGCTAGCGTGTCACTTGTTGATGCTTCATGAGATGGCTAGAGACCTTTTAAAAAATAGTTTATATTGTTTCCTTTCTGTTTGAGGTCACTTTAAATTTGTTATGATCTACTACTCTCTTTATATAAATATATCACTGGATTAGGGCTTGTTTGTATTCCTTCATTTGTTGAATGAATAGTAATAACAAGAGTTGTTTCATCCGTCACCAGATGGCGTTACTAGTATCTTGCCCTATTTAATAATTTTGCTCTGAGGTTTTTAACTATTGTTGACCCACTGGGACGGGCTTTTGGCTTAATCTGTGTATTTCAATATTATCATAACTAATGCTTTGTGTTTTAACTAAAAGATTAGGCCTACTAACCTCAACTCTAATTTTGGAATAAGTTCAGTCCTTATAACTTACTCCAAACTATACTCGTGATTTTTGTACATAACGATCGTTTTATTTATATTTAATAAATGTTACTTGTGTTACCGTCCATCTATTATTTCCTTTGGGGAGATTTCGGGCTGGGGGATTACATGACATGGACATTGAATGTAAGAGAGACTAAGAAAGTGGAAGCCATGTGACTGAAGTTTGTGAAGATCATGTTAGCTGTCAAGAGGATAAACAGGATTAGGAATGAAGTTATCTGGGAAATAGTGGAGGTACATGAGGTAGTAGAGGAACCAAAACTGAGATGGTATGGTTATGTAATGAGGATGGAAAAGGAAAGAATATCAAAGAAAATTATGGAGACAAAGTATGTAGGGAAAAGACCACAGGGGAGACCAGGAAAGAGCTGTTTGGAGCAGATAGCAAAAATTGTGCATGTGAGAGAAGAAGAATGAAAGCACTTAATTAAAGGAAGGATAAAGGAAGATGGAGGCATTTTACTAAATGACCCAACCAAAGGTTGGAAACAAATGATTATGATGATTATAAAAGGGTGTAAATCTTCATTATCAAAAAACCTGCGGCACTAAAACAAGCTGTCATATCAATAACTATATTGGAACATGAAATTTTCTTGTATACTGGTTCCAAGTTTGTTTTTTTAAGTACAAATTTTACTCATTTATTACAGTTATCTAATTTCTTATTTTCTTGCAGCCTTCAATGTTTACTATGTCATTCAGACTGACCCACTGGTCAAGAAAGGGTGGGCCTCACTGTTCTATAAGAACAACATCAGTTATAGTATTTAGGGGAGAGAGGGACACAGACTAATTAATAATAATAATTAATTAACTATTACTACTAAACTTAACCTTTTAAAAATACAAATTATTGTTAAATTAACTTTTAGCACTGCTCATTTACCTTATCTATAGATGAAAATAGTACCAACAAAGCAAACTGTCACTACCTGCCTATCCCCGTGTGAAAATTTATTAGTAGTGGGTTTGGCTAGGTAACGCCAAAAAACTGTGTAGGTTCCTTTTTAGTTGATTGTTAAAAAAATTAATAGAAGCTGCTTAAATTGTGTGTGTTATGTTGTTAGAATGAAATTTAGTTTATAGTTAATCGGCTTACTTAATTGGTCCTCGCTAATGTTAATGTTCTATCATTCAAAAGTCTGCATGCTGGACTAGCCTGGATATTAAGAATTTAAATATTTATCATATTTACACAAGGTTTTGACTTTATGGGAGCTAAAAGTACACTTTTGAGGAGTTTGGGGGTCCATTCCCCCTCATAATGCAGATAGTACAATACTCGGAATATTGTCCCAGACTGATCATCAACCAGGGAGTTGGAAACACTAGAAGGGACCCTTTGATACAACTCTATAGTCCTTCCTCTCATACTCTCTACAATGGCCAAAAACTCAGCGTTTAAAAAGTGCTAAACTAGAATTTTCCCCGCTTGTTGTTCGTTATTACAACTGGCTGGTTTTTCTGGTTGGAAAAACGCATTATTACTCTTGATAGATTAACAAGTGAAGATAATGATTTGGACTGTGTAATAGTTTACACTTTCGTCCAAATCAAAGGTTCTAAGCTATGATAAAATCAAATATATTAATCAATATTTCGATGGCCTAAAGCACAGATATTGTATGTCCACTTTTGGTCAAAAATGAGATTTTACTATGGCAGGAAACATGGCAGCATTATTTTGCTCCTGGACAAAAATTATATGTCCAAAATTATTAATAATATTTGAAAAAAATTAAATAAAAAAAATTGTATCTCCACTCTTACTAGACACCCATGTGCACACTTGTTGTATATCACTGTGGTTAAAATTAAAACCACCATGATATCAACTTTATTTGGGCACAGATATAGTATGTACGGCTTAGATTGGACATGCAATGATTGTGCTGATGTAATCAGTGGTCCTCTCTCATTTTTGTATAATCAAACAGCACAGACATTGTATGTCCGGACATACAATGTCTGTGCTGTTTCTTTTGTCAAAGTAATGTATGTCTGGACATGCAATGTCTGTGCTGTTTCTATCGTCAAACAAAGTAATGTATATCAATATATAAAAATATTCTAGTAATGTTTATTTAACAACATAAAAGATAAATCTACCAAAGTACAATGTCTTATTCAATTATTATTAGTTTGGATGAGAATTTTAGAATATGTAATTAACTTTTTTTCATAATGTTTGAATGAGGAAACCCAATGGCTAAATGATTATAATCTTTTTCATAAAGGGAAATTTAAATTAGTTCTTAGTAAATTTCATGGCCACATTGTTGTTAGTGTATAATAAGCTGATTGAACATTGCAGTTTGAATTTACAAGGGTTCTAGTTACAACAAATATTTTTATGTAGTTGTTAATATGTTTAAGGTATATTGCTACTTATTTACTGTTAATTTGAATATACTTTATTATTAATCATGACAAGCCATGCTAAGAAGATGGTATTGATGGCTATGACAAGGAAGAATGAAAAAAAAATTCTGAAGATGGCATAGTTCAAAACATAGGTTAGTTCGACAGTTTTTTTGGTTAATTTACCAAGTATTTAGTAATGATGTTTTTTATTTAAATAAGAATGAAAATGATAGTAAAGTTATCTGTATAAGCCTATCTGGGTTTCATATTGACTAGCATTCATATTCAACAATACTTTTTTTTAGAGATAAACAGCGCATTCATATTCAACAATACTTTTTTTTACAGATGAACAAAGCATTCATATTCAACAATACTTTTTTTACAGATGAACAAAGCATTCATATTCAACAATACTTTTTTTACGGATAAACAGCGCATTCTTATTCAACAATACTTTTTTTTACAGGTAAACAGCGTATTTATATACAACAATACTTTTTTTACAGATGAACAAAGCATTAATATTCAACAATACTTTTTTTAGAGATAAACAGAGCATTCATATTCAACAATACTTTTTGCTTTAATTACTTATAGATAAGGCTGTAGTCACTCATGAACTGTCTACGAATGGCACTAACCATACCGAAGCTGAAGGATACTCTGAAATTCACGTAGCTTCTACAGGTAGACCGTAACTGTTATTTCTAAAATAAATATTTTCTTCGCCACATTCTAATACCTATCAACATTTAAAATATTACCATAATTTTTATTAGGCCTATTAAAATCAATATTAAATTTATTGTACAGTTACTAGCCCAAAAATTGTAAGGCAACTATTTTTACAGGTATTGCTGAAAACCCTAACGATATACTTATCTTATACTCTGCTACCACAACAAGATCACTAACAGTTGAAGAGGGGGATTATGTAGTAGTTGCAGAAACAAATAATAGTTCAGAAAACATTCCACCTTTTCAACCAGACATTGAATTAATTTGTGGTGACTTTAATAGAGCATCTTTTTAAGATGTTTCTATTCAGAATTTGGATAGTAATGAGTTACATCCTCTAACAAGTGAAATTATTGACACTGTTGATTCTTTTATGGATAGTACTGAGCCATATACATTCATGAGTGGAATTATTGGTGCTGTTGATTTCTTTCAATGCAAAAACAAAACTAAACAAATTTCACAAGCTTTCCTTGAGGACAAAGATATTGCTAATACTATTGGATCTCATCCAACAAACCAACTTGATATTGTTGCCCAGAAAAATGGCTTAGAAATCGAAACTCCTTTGCAGCAAATTTCAATGTCAGACGATTCACACAAAAAAAGAAAAGCTGATCCCTCATCATGGCAGAGAAATATCAGAAAACATCAATGTATGAGTGGCAAAGCATATGTTTTGAAGAAAACAGGAAAAGTTTCGCCTAAAAAGTTTTCAAATCCATAGATAATTGCAAATGCAGATTTAATTGCACAGAAAAAGTCCCTCCTGATTGGCAGAAAAAACTTTTTTAAGAATATTGGATGCTTGGCGATTCAGTACGCCAGAAGATTTTTATTTCGTAAGTGGTTACTGAAACAAATGTGCAACGCCACAGGAAAAGAAACCTTGACAGTGGTAGAGAAAAGAAGAAATCACGCTTTTATACACTGCCAAACAAAACAGGTGACAAATCAAGAGTATGCTTAAAGTTATTTTGTTCAATATTCCAAATAAGCTTTCAAACTATTGATTTGGCACTAAAACACTGTTCTGCCAGTGGCCTATATGTTGGAACAGATGGTCGAATTGGAAGACCTGCTCAAAACGCTACTTCGAAAGAAAGAGTCGATCATGTCAAGAAGCACATTGACAGTTTTCCTCGCATGGAATCTCACTATTTTAAAAAGCAATCCAGAAAGCTCTATCTTTCACTAGAATTAAATATTGCAGATCTATACAGGTTGTATAAAATGAATACTGCCCTAAAAAAAATTAAAAGCCTGTTTCTGAAAGTGTATTTAGAGCAATATTCAGATCATACGACCCACCATTATCAACATATGTTCCTAAAAAGGATCTTTGTACAAAATGCAAACTATATTATGAAGCAAATGACAAAACTGAACTATAAGAAGAATTTCAAACGCATTTCAGAAGGAAAACTGAAGCCAAGAAAATGAAGGAAGACGATATTAAGAAAGGAGCAGAAGAAAAATCTCAAATGACTATTACTTTTGATTTACAGGCAGTACTTTCTGTACCGTTTGCTGGTGATTCACAAATATTTTACAGACGTAAACTGAATGTTTACAATTTCACAATTTTTGATTCAGACAAGAACAGTCACTGTTTTCTTTGGGACGAGACTAATGGTATGAAAGGTGCGTCGGAAATAGGTTCATTCATTTTAATGTATTTGAAACAATTGCCTGAAACAGTGTCACACATTGTAACCTATTCTGACACAGCAGGTGGTCAAAACAGAAACCAATATATCGCTGCAATAATGTTATATGCAGTGAATAAAATGGAGAACATCACTGTGATTGATATGAAGTACATGGAGTCTGGTCATTCTTATCTTGAAGCAGACTCTATGCATCCCACAATTGAAAGGGCTCGACATCACAGACAAGTGTACACACCTCATGAGTGGTTTCTCCTTATTGAGATGGCAAGGAAAAAACCTTGTCCTTACAAAGTTAATATGCTTAAGTTTAGCGAAATTCATGATCTTCAATCGTTAGCTAAAGAAATATTAGCGAACATCAAAATGAGTAATGATGGCAGCCAAGTTCACTGGCTGAAAATTAAGTGGATGAGATTTCAAAAAGAGCAACCATACAAAATCCAATACAAATATGAATTAAGTGACAGTGAATTTATGATCTTAGACATAACGAGAAAATGAAAGAATCCTAAAGTTTTCTCCTGGGATTCTATTGAGCTTTCTGATAAGTACAATGCCAGACTACCAGTGCCATTAGCCAAGAAGAAAGATTTACTTCATTTGCTCAGAACTGGTGTAATACCAGAAGATTATTCTTCATTTGTGGAAGAGATTACCTGCAAAAAAGGTGTACGTGATGTAGTATCATATCAAGAAGAAAGTGACGTGGAAGATGATTAAGATCAGAAGCTTTGAATCTCATTTCAATGAGACAATACATTTTGATAATGTATCATTTGTGTAGATAATAGTTATGTGGAAGATAATAAGTTCAATAAGATGATACTTTTCTTTGTGTGTAATTTGTGTGAATAAAATTAAAATATTTGTTTAAATATAAACATGTAATTATTTTGTCCTAAATGTATTATGCTACCATTAATTTAATACACATCTAGATCATTATTCTAGCACACAATATTCCTATGTCCATAATTTCATCAACATCTGATGCGCAGATAGTGTATGTCCATGTAACAAATGAAATAAATATTTCCTATCAACATTGTTCAAAAGGTACAACTATAATTATTCACCAAAATTAAACTTAAATAGTTAATCTTTCCATAAATAATTTACATAACGGTGTAGCTTTAGTTTGTAATATGGGCGAGCAAAATAAAACCTTTTTCTTTTATCTTAGTATGTTAAAAAGTAGACATACAATTAATGTGCCTTAAAGCCATCAATTTATTGTTTATAATCTGCCATATTCTATATAATCTGTACAACATATATATTTAATTAGAGGCATAAATAGTGACTAACCGGGAAAGCAGTCCACCAAAGCTATGTTATCGACTGCAATGTGTCCGGGCGTCACACCCCAGTTCACCACTTCTAGTACAATGATGAACTTCTGGCTGATTCGGCCAATGTTGAGGATGTACTTTTCCCAGCTACAGCAAAAACACAAGTGACCTTAAGTTTGTTGTACTCACTCAATAATAGGGGCTAGATTGATAGCAATAACTTAGGGGCTAGATTGATAGCAATAACTTAGGGGCTAGATTGATAGCAATAACTTAGGGGCTAGATAGATAGCAATAACTTAGGGGCTAGATAGATAGCAATAACTTAGGGGCTAGATTGATAGCAATAACTTAGGGGCTGGATTGATAGCAATATCAAGCTCCACAGCAGTAAGAAACTATAAGAGCAATCAGTCGGTATTCAGAGTAAAGTTAGAGGAACTAACCCCAAGCCTGCTATTATTATTATTATTATTTTAGCACCGCATTTTAATCCATTCCGGTTATTTCCGGTTATATGCATAAGTACTAATGGTTTATGGACGAGGAAGGTTGAATTTAGAAGAAAGGTACCCATATTTGTGTGGAGAGAGAGAGAGTGGAAAAACATTTAGGAAAAACCACCTCAATACACCCGACTGGATTAAACCCTGACCTTCCCGTCTTTTGCAGTCCAGTCTATTGCGATAGTAGCACATTAGACCATGTGACCACTGAAGTGAATTCTATTATTATTGGCTCTAGTGTTAATCACAAGTATGTTGTTAGTTGTTGTGCTATTTTTTTAATTGAAAACAGTGAGTCTCGGAGAGAATTAAGATATATATGATTCACACATGAACATGTGCTTATAACATATTTTAAAGGAAGTATATTAATATTCATGCTCCAATAATCTTCTTTATAAATATTTTTAAAAGCAGATTGGTGATAAGTAAGTTCCTAGGGTTATAAGTATAGAGATTCTGACTTTAAAATATTATAGCAATATACTGTATAGTAAAGTCTCATGTTTTAATTTCATACCTTTTTATATTATATATATCCTATGGGCCTGAGTAGCCCGATGATTCACTAATGGTTGTATTATAATATATCTCAAATAAATTAATTTTATCTTTAACAGTAAGTACAACTACTACAACTTTAAATTGATAAGTTGTTTTGTATTTCAAATAGTTGCAGATAAATGATCAAAATTGGAAAATTTCCTCCATGTAAAGTATCCTCAAAGATATTTTCATGAGAAAATGAGAGTTCCCGTTATATTTATAGTGATGAACAGTGTGTAGATATAAAATTTAATCAAAATCGTTAGAGAGAATATCGATAAAATCAATTTTTTTTTAATCTTTTTTGCCCTTAAGTAACCTACCCTTAAATTAAGGGTTAGATATCTAATTCCAAAAAACCTTAGAGGGGACCTAATGAAAACCCCAGATACCAAGTTTTAGCCTAATCGGTCGAATAATGTCGGCTCTAGATCAAGGTACAGATAGATGGACAGACGCCATTGCGAAAAGTCCTCTTTTTTTGTTTCAGGGGTCATGAAACATCATCATTTATAAAAATCTTGAGTTTGATTTTTTTGACGATCACAATACTCTCTTTTCGAGGAGTCGAAAGAAAATTAAAAATAGTTCCTACATAGATGCTTTATATTTTAAAGTTTATTAATTTGTTGTAATGTTTATCTGTTACTAGAAATACCTTCTTTCAACTAGTTTCACATTTAAATATAAATAACAAAAATATGTGAAAAGTCACTGTTTAGCACTGTCTTAACTGCCAATTCAATAACTAATCAGTTAAATATAGTGATAAATAAAACCAAAAATGATACACTTTAGATAACACTGTGCTCCTTGCCCTCCTTCTCTCCTATGACCCAGGAGGTCCTGCAGGTATTGTAATGTTGGTGTGTTACTCACCCACTGCGCTCCTTGCCCTCCTTCTCTCCTATGACCCAGGAGGTCCTGCAGGTATTGTAATGTTGGTGTGTTACTCACCCACTGCGCTCCTTGCCCTCCTTCTCTCCTATGACCCAGGAGGTCCTGCAGGTATTGTAATGTTGGTGTGTTACTCACCCACTGCGCTCCTTGCCCTCCTTCTCTCCTATGACCCAGGAGGTCCTGCAGGTATTGTAATGTTGGTGTGTTACTCACCCACTGCGCTCCTTGCCCTCCTTCTCTCCTATGACCCAGGAGGTCCTGCAGGTATTGTAATGTTGGTGTGTTACTCACCCACTGCGCTCCTTGCCCTCCTTCTCTCCTATGACCCAGGAGGTCCTGCAGGTATTGTAATGTTGGTGTGTTACTCACCCACTGCGCTCCTTGCCCTCCTTCTCTCCTATGACCCAGGAGGTCCTGCAGGTATTGTAATGTTGGTGTGTTACTCACCCACTGCGCTCCTTGCCCTCCTTCTCTCCTATGACCCAGGAGGTCCTGCAGGTATTGTAATGTTGGTGTGTTACTCACCCACTGCGCTCCTTGCCCTCCTTCTCTCCTATGACCCAGGAGGTCCTGCAGGTATTGTAATGTTGGTGTGTTACTCACCCACTGCGCTCCTTGCCCTCCTTCTCTCCTATGACCCAGGAGGTCCTGCAGGTATTGTAATGTTGGTGTGTTACTCACCCACTGCGCTCCTTGCCCTCCTTCTCTCCTATGACCCAGGAGGTCCTGCAGGTATTGTAATGTTGGTGTGTTACTCACCCACTGCGCTCCTTGCCCTCCTTCTCTCCTATGACCCAGGAGGTCCTGCAGGTATTGTAATGTTGGTGTGTTACTCACCCACTGCGCTCCTTGCCCTCCTTCTCTCCTATGACCCAGGAGGTCCTGCAGGTATTGTAATGTTGGTGTGTTACTCACCCACTGCGCTCCTTGCCCTCCTTCTCTCCTATGACCCAGGAGGTCCTGCAGGTATTGTAATGTTGGTGTGTTACTCACCCACTGCGCTCCTTGCCCTCCTTCTCTCCTATGACCCAGGAGGTCCTGCAGGTATTGTAATGTTGGTGTGTTACTCACCCACTGCGCTCCTTGCCCTCCTTCTCTCCTATGACCCAGGAGGTCCTGCAGGTATTGTAATGTTGGTGTGTTACTCACCCACTGCGCTCCTTGCCCTCCTTCTCTCCTATGACCCAGGAGGTCCTGCAGGTATTGTAATGTTGGTGTGTTACTCACCCACTGCGCTCCTTGCCCTCCTTCTCTCCTATGACCCAGGAGGTCCTGCAGGTATTGTAATGTTGGTGTGTTACTCACCCACTGCACTCCTTGCCCTCCTTCTCTCCTATGACCCAGGAGGTCCTACAGGTATTGTAATGTTGGTGTGTTACTCACCCACTGCGCTCCTTGCCCTCCCTCTCTCATGACACAGGAGGTCCTGCAGGTATTGTAATGTTGGTGTGTTACTCACCTACTGCGCTCCTTGCCCTCCCTCTCTCCAATAACTCAGGAGGTCCTGCCGGTATTGTAATGTTGGTGTGTTACTCACCCACTGCGCTCCTTGCCCTTCCTCTCTCCTATGACCCAGGAGGTCCTGTAGGTATTGTAGTGTTGGTGTGTTACTCACCCACTGCGCTCCTTGCCCTCCCTCTCTCATGACCCAGGAGGTCCTGCAGGTATTGTAATGTTGGTGTGTTACTCACCCACTGCGCTCCTTGCCCTCCCTCTCGCCAATGACCCATGACGTCCTGTTGACAGTCTCCACCACAACCTTGAAGCTGCCACTCGTGAGGTTTGCCATCTGAATCATGACCTCAAAGCGACAGTGCTCGCGAGTTGACACAAAGTGTGGACTCCACACGTGCACCTCCTTAGTGATCCGAGACAGCTCCAGGAACAAGAAGTGTCCTGTACAACAAACAGAACATCTTATAATCAGTTTCCTGTTGTTAGAGCCTACTTGACTTAAAATTAGATTATTGTATGATTGGTATTTGCAAATTTTATTTCACTAGTTCATTGTGCTGAATAGAACATGCCCGACAGAAATTTGATTGATCCTAAAATGTTTGATATAATGTTGTATGTTATTGTTTATTATTGTTATTTTCCTGTTAGTGCATACTCACATGAAATTATCTCATTACACCCCCCTAAAAGTTTCATATATAGCCTCACAAGTAGTTACATATCTTATAAAGCATTCTATTTGCAGTGCCTGGTGTGAGGGTAATAGGGAGTGAAGTAAGGTCTTTTTATCAGTTTTCCTTAGTTCCTACTTGCTGAACAAGATAGTTGGTTTTTAACTGGTCTAAATTTAATTAATCCCTGGTTAGATTTTTGAAATTTTTGTGCTATTTCTAATATAAGAGTATTTTTGTAAATAAAGAGAGCTTCTAAAACCATTAGAAATATTGGTTTTAATTAGAGCTGAGCCATTTGGATTCTCAATTTATATGGTATTCAAGAGAGAGAGGTTTGTGAAAATCTTTTAAAAAAAGGTATCTTAAGTACAATGATGAAGACTTTGACTTCAAATAACCATTTTAAGCATTTGGTCAAAGGAATTATATAGGCATATCTATTTTGTAGAATAACAAAATCTCAATATATACATATATATTAAATTGTATTAATATAATCAGTTTACTAAAAATGTGTTCCCTTTGTTATTTTTGATGTAATAAACATGACCAATTAAATAGCAGTTGTCAGTTGCCTTAAGCAACCTTTTTTAAATTATATTTTAAATATCTTAACTGTAAAGGAAATACCTGCCTCGGTGGTGTACTTAGCTAACACGCAAGTTTCGTGTTGAGCTAGACTGCCGAGGACAAGGGGATCGAGGTTCGAATTTCACTCGGGTGGACTGGAGAGGGGTTTTTCCTGAATGGTTTTTCACTCTCCCTCCAAGCAAATGCGAGTTCACTTCCTCTATATTCAACCTTCCCAATTCCTAACCCATTAGAGTAATTAGTACTTAAGCATATAGCCTGAACAGGAAGTAAGATGTGGTTCTAACTATTATTTAAAGAAAATAATGAAAGATTCTAAAATTTGAATTTGTATTCAAGTTTAAAAATAAAATTTAAAATTGGGATTCGAGCCAAGATTGAATCTTTAGTTATACTTTTTCAGTACTTCATTTTCGCCTCCACTTTCCAGTTGTGTGTTCACATTCAAAAACCCTTCTAATTTTTCACTTTCTTTGTTTTTCTCTCTGAATTTTCAAGCTTGTTCCCTTCCTAGCTTTCTTACTCTTATTTATTATCTTTTGGTCATGTCATCAAGCTTTCTTTTATCTTTATTATATTCCCTATCTGTTTCACGTTTCTTACCTTTTGTTCTTTACTTATTTTTCCCTTTGTTTCCTTTTCTCTCCCATACTTTCTTCTATCAGCCAATGCTTTGAAAGACAATTTCAAGTTCTTCTTGGTTTTTGAGATTTTTTTTATATTCCTTAATGGATTTAATTCAATACGTTTTGTGAGATTTTCTTTCTATGTAGTTTCTTGTATATTCTGATTAATTATGCTAGTTAATTCCATGTGCTGTATTATTTTTTGACACTCTTCTGTGATTGTATGTTTCTGTGGTTTATCATTTTTGCTCTCATTTACCTCATCAAATTTTCCTATTTGTTTTATTTTTATGCCTTTCTTTTATTTTTTATTTATCTGTCAAACTAGCAAATTTCTTTTTTTCATCTATTTTTTGTTGCCTAATCTTAGCCGCAACTTCCTTATCTTTTCTAAGCCTTTCTTTTAACGCTTGATGTTTATTTGGTCCTTCCATCACAAAGTGATAAATTAGCTTAATATTAAATCTGTAATTAATAAGATGAAATATCTCATATCAAGTTTTTTTTGTCATTGTATTTTGACATTTTGAAAATATTATGTATTATATACAAGCAAGTTTGGCAGACTCTTCGTCCCCCAAAGGAAAGGAATTTCTAGTGCACTATTTATATTAAAATTTTAATATATAATATCAATTAATATAAAGTATCACTAATAATAATGGTAAAATGTTGTCATTGGCGACTGCAAAAAAAAGTCTTGGTTATTTCTAAAATAAGTATATTACACACACACACACACACTTAATTTTACTAGGAAATGTAACTAGAGTCCGCATAAGACAAACGCTGGTCCCCGTAAAATAAAGGACAGTAATTATGTACCGGTGTTATGTTTTAAGTTGTAATAGTTGTTTAAATCAAGATGGATGTAACACATACTCAGTGAGACCAGAATACTTGATTGTAGAGTTGTGTGTTAGACAAATAAAAATACTTGTAGCTGTAATGTACCGACCTCCAAAAATCACACACATGACAGAGTTTGAAGATGCTCTTGCTGATAATGTAGCAAATTATGAACATACAATTATTATGGGTGACTTCAATATGGACCTACTCTTGAATAATAATGAAGCAGCTAAACTGATAGCTAAGCTAGCTTCTTGCAGCATGAATATTTGTCCTTTAAATGCAACACACCATACACTGACTTCACACACTTGGCTTGACCTAATATTTACATCAAAACTAGATAGAGTTGCATCACATGGACAGCTACCTACCTACCCCTGGTCTTTCCCATCACGATCTCATATATCTTTCTTATTCCGTGAAACCTCCTAAATCTGAACCTAAATTAATCACATATCATGATATCAATAGTATTGATATTGAAGTATTAAACAAAGATGCTGAAATAATGCTGTGTCACTCTGTTGGTGTGGTTATAACATCAATGATAAACTTGACTTATTCAACGCCATGGTGTTACAGCTGTACAATAAACATACCCCCATCAAGACTAAACGAGGGACCAGACCTCCATCCCCCTGGATGACGAAAGACTTACTGACGTTAATGAAGAGACGTGATGGAGCATGTGCTAAATTCAGGCGTAACTCTAAGAATAAACTACTATTTGTTGCCGAGAGCTTTGAACTGTATAGACAACTGCGTAACAAATGTACTCAGGAAGTGCGTAAAGCAAAGATGAAGCACTCAATGAGTATTGCTGATGACTACTCCTCTCCTAGACATCTGTAGTAAAAAAACTATATGATTTGGGTATTAACAACAAACAATTAAATTATTCTAACTTCAAAATTTCACCTAATGACCTCAATGAACACTTTGAGTGCCTACCTGTTGTCTTAGACGAAGAAACAAAAAAGACCACAATTAACATAATTTCACAATCCATAGCAAATGAGGCGAAGTTTTGATTTTTCTTGCGTCTATCCTGAAGAGGTTTATAAGTCTATTATGCGCATTAAATCAAAAGCAGTAGGTTTTGTTGAAATACCCATAGTATTAGTACAAAAAATAATTGTTGTCCTCCCAGCTTTAAGAGATTTGTCCAATCACTCAATGACTGGACAGTTCCTCATTATATGGAAGTTAGCTCAAGTAATATCATTTCCCAAAGTCACAGCCTAAATGTGTTGATGATTACCAACCAATCAGTATACTGCCTTCTCTTTCCAAGACCCTGGAGTATATTGTAAAGAGGCAGATTTATAAACATGTAAACAATAACCACCTACTTACTGATTGCTAATCTGGCTTCTGGCCTGCCCATGGTACATGTACTGCTCTCATTAAGGCAACTGATGATATCCGGCATGCGATGGACAAGCGACATGCAACACTAGTTCTCCCTGATTTCAGTAAAGCATCTAATAGTGTAAGCTTTGACATACTTTTAAGAAAACTTAACTGTTACTTCACTTTCTCACCTTTGTGTGTTCATTGGGTACATTCTTAGCTTTTCGGCCGAATGCAAAGGGAAATTTCAAATAATATTTACTCTACCTGGCGCCCTGTTAAAGCTGGTGTACCGCAAGGCTCTGTACTTAGGCCACTTTTGTTTTCTTTATTCATTAATTACCTTCCTCGTTTACATACTGTAAGTATCACCTCTACGCAGATGATTTACAAATATACCTTTCTGATATTATTGCGAACTTACATGCAACTATAGATAAAGATAATGCGGGCTTTAGAGAAATCTGTTCATGGTCACGATGTAACGGGCTGCAGCTTTAACCCCACTAAATCACAAGCCATGTTTATCGGGACATCAAGGCTCTTGTCAAAAGTAAATAGCTCTACCCTTTCCAGTATTTTACTTAATAGCACTGTTATACCATTTAACGCACAAACAAAGAATCTAGACATACTAATGAATGCAAATCTCACCTGGACAAATCAAATTACCAAAACTTGTCAAAAAACCTACGCTGCTCTTCATACACTAAAAAGGGTCCAAACCTTTCTTCCACTCTCTCATCAAGTTATGCTCGTCCAAAGCTTGATATTCCCATACTTTGACTACTGTGACATTGTTTATAGTGAGTGACCTAAGTGAAGAGTTTGCACCAAAACTATAGTGACTACAGAATATATGCATTCGATTTATTTACAATCTTAGTTACCAAGACCATATATCTAAATACTTTGACAAACTGAAGTGGTTACGACTAAATGAACGACAGACACTTCACTCCCTCAGTCTCCTACACAAGATATTACAGACTTCCTCACCGCATTACTTAGCAAACAATTTTAAACTATTAAAGAATCAGAACCAGCTTAATACACATGCTAACCTTATAAGCATCACTGTTCACAAATCTGAATCATTCCTGTTCATTCAGTCACAGCGTCACGGGCGTGGAATGCGCTTCCTCCCACAGTAAGGGACTTGACTGGGTTAGCTGCTTTCAAAACCGCAGTCAAACAGAATATTATTTCTAGGAGACCTGCCTCGGTGGCGTAGTTGGCTAACGTGCTAGTCATGTTGAGCTCGACTGCTGAGGACGGGGAGATCGATGTTCGAATCTCAGGCGGATGAACTGGGGGTGGTTTTTCCTAAATGGTTTTCCACTCTCCCTCCACACAAATGCGGGTTCCCTTCCACTAATTCAACCTTCCCAATTTCTAATCCATTAGCGTAATTAGTACTTAAAGCGTATATAATCCAAACAGGTAGTAATAATAATAATAATAATAATAATTTCTAGGAGAACCTAGCTCTTCATGCTTTTGTAAAAATTTCAAATAAAACTGTTTATAAGTAAATGCTGGAGTAATTGTATGAATGAAGGAATGAATGGAAGAATGGATGGAGGTAATCTAACGTTTATACTGGAATTTTACACAATCATTTTATATTCACTATTGTTATTATAAGCATGTTTAGTTTAATTGGTTAAGTGTAAGACAAGGAAAATTAGCATTGACTTCACCAAAATGTTACAAAATAAAGACAAAAAATAAAATAAATAAATAAGGACCATAGTTAAAGACTAAAACATACGCATAGAAATAAAGTTAAAATAAGCTCTGTAAATAATAATAATAAAAGAAGTAAGTCAGTACTTGCATGATCTCAATTTAAACTTCACTTCGCAACTGAACCTATAAGCGCGCCTATTTCCTAACTGCTTGCTTACCATTGGTAGAATAAGGCTACCAATAAGAAAAGCTGGTGCAGGGGTTTAAATAAGGGACAGGAATTCCACTCACTGTTTTAATGCAAAGATATTAATTTCACTAGCATGTTATATTTATTTCTAAAATATAGACCAATATGAAACTAAATATATATTAAAATTATTAATTCAAACAAAATGTACCAAGATATTACGGAATAAAGAGCACTTTCTTGTATCAGGGACATGGGACCATCGTTAATGTTGGAAAACTATCTAGTTTTATATTAAACTTATTTATCATGTTTTTTTAAGCTTTATAAAAAATAATACTAACTATTTAATCAAAATATAAAAAAACTTCTATCATAACAGAAATATATTATTATTAATTTATTAGACAAGTATAGATTTTGGCCCATTATTGTATTTTGACCCTTAAAAGTTGGATACGGATGTAAAATTTGAGTGTGTTTGGTTCTTATTAAATCATAAGCCTTGCTAAACTTCATTACCTACCTTACTTCTGGAAAACAGAAATAAATTCTGATTCTTGTACAAAGTTTAAAAGTGGACGTTAGTGAATTTTCTATTAAAGGTGTGCCACTGGGGGCGGTATGCAAGAATGTTAGTAAATGCTTAGTGGACCAATAGTGTGGTCCCAAACCCACTATCCCTCCACCTATTAACCTATGATGACACAAGCAAACCCACACTGGTGTCCAATAACCATCCACTTTGTCAAGTTCTGCATTCAGCCCTGAGACTTGTGCTCATTATCATCATCATCAACAGCTTCCAGCTACTGGCTTGGTCTCTTTGGAACACAAGCCTCACCACCGACTCCTTTCCTCCACCTTGGTCCAATCCTTTCCTCTCTCCTCCACACTCCCCTTTACTCCTTTCATCTTCCTCCTAGACTTCCTTTCCCTCTCCATTCTTCTCACATGGCCATACCATTAGTCCTGCCTTCTCTATCCTCTCCTGTCTTGGCTCTTCCTTTCCTCTTTCTCTTACTCTCTCATTTCTCTCCTCTATTTTTCTGAAATTGACATAACTGGAAACAAGATCTATGTGGATTCACTTTAATGGCTTTAAAAAATTTGTAATTAAGAAAGACCACATAGTCTAGGGTTCCATTCTCGTGTTAGACTATACTGCTGATGACAGGGAGATCAAGGTTCAAAACCCTGTCAGGTGTACTAAGGGTTGTTTTTCCAAAATGATTTTTCACTCTTCGTCCATACACAAATGTGAATATATTTCTCCAAGTTCAACCTTCCTCCACCCTGATTAATTAGCATAAATTGGTAAATATGCATATCACCTGAACACGAGTAGGACATGGTGCTAAAAAACTAAGAAAGGAGGGAAGTGTCAGTGGCACCAACATAACAAAAGTTTATAGCAAAATTATTGCCTTATAAACCACAAATTTTCATGATTCAGAAAAACAAAAGAATTTAATAAATATGTATCTGTATAAGAGGAGTAAAATATTGCCCCTCACCTTGTTTTTTAATTAGCCTAGTTAGGTATTAGCCTACATGTATAGGCTCACTTTCATATGAAATGGTCCAGCTCCAAATCAGCATATGAATTAAGGGAAGTAGATCTAGTAGCTTTTCTAGCTGTCAGATACTGGTATATCCCCGGGTAGTGCCAGGTCGGGGTTGGAAGCTCTCGTGGCAAACTGCCCTTACTCGGACGGGATGAGAGGGTTCCTGCCCATGCCTGTGGGATCTTCCTCGTCCGGTAATCCTGGCATTGTCTCTCCTCATGGCAGCCCCCAGGCAACGTCTCAGGTGTTTACCGGAAGGGCAGATAAATCTCTTCGAGGTAGTATGTGTGGGAATGATTGGGGTGGAGGGGAAACCCCTGACTCATCACACACTAAACAGTTGGGTTTGTATCAAATACCTTCCGGGAAAGCCGGCTACCTCCACAAGGTCCTCGTTAGGCAACTTAGGTTGAAAACCATTTAAGGGTGATTCCTAAGGCTATGTGCCTGACCTCCTTTGAGGAGCTTACACCACTACGTGAGGATCCAGCACTCACGAAAAGAGGTGCCAAAGTCCTCCCACCGAGAGAAGCTGGCCAAGGTGGGGGGGATTGGATTCCCTGATTATCTGGTGATGACAGGGATTGATGGCAGACACAGGGTCACAAGTTCCTAAATTGCCTGCTGTTTGCATTTACATGTGTGGCTACACTCGGACGACACAGCCATGATAGGTTGAAGGAGCCTTGAGAGGGGTAGGGCCTGTCTGTTCTCACGACATTGGCTCCCAGACCCTACACAGCGAGGGGATTCCCAGTTTGAAAAGTCTGACTTACATAAGGTGGTTGTCAAGTGACGTGGAGGCAGCCTTAATGTTGGATATGTACATTTATAAGAACATTGAGGTAAGCCCAGTAGGTATTTTATCTGAGTAGCCTAGAGTTAACAAAATATAAGAGACCAAGGTATGTTACGCTAAGAGAGTGTGAGTGTGTGTTTTTGTTTGGTTTCTAGTAGAAAAGATATGTAACTTAACATTTATTTACAAACTATCTAGAGACAATAAAGAACAGTTGGTAGCATCAAACGAGAGGAGTAGCGTGCTTGAACATAGCATGAGAAAAGTCAGGTTAATTTATCTTAAATTGCAGATAATGAACATGCAGCTAAAGTTAAAATTGCTTAATGAAGTATGTACTTAGGGATATGCATTATTTTTACTGTAGGCCTAAGCCTCCTTTGGTAACTGGATGCATCACAGTTCAAAATATTATTTTTTAAATCAATAAACTGCTGTCATCATTATGGAAAAACCATCAGAATAACTGTATTAGTGTATGGCCTGCTATTCTTAATAAAATAAGTAAGAAATACTTCATTACCAAACTCAATGTCATTAAAGATTAGGTTAGCCTACATTCAAGACCCATATTCATTTTAAATAATTGTATAGGTTCCTTTAATCTAGGATTAAAGCTTTTGTAATACTTGATAAATTCTGGACAAATAAATTGTGTTTAGTTGAAAAGAACAAAATAACTAAAAGGTCTATGAAAAGATCAATATTATCTATAAAAATACACACACAACCAAAGTTATTAATTTACCTAGGTATGCTGTAAAGAATAGCACTCAGCCAAGTTGTGTAAAAACGTTTGTAAAGCATCCATATGATTGCTGCAATAGCATTCAATCCACATGAATTGATCAACGTGATGTAATATCGACTTTGAATGCTTTACACCAAGACTCCTGCAAAATTTATTTAATTTTTCCCAATATAACTCTACACAATTAGTATGTTTGCCTGTATGTAGATCAAAGAAATTGTTCTTATGTTTTACAGTCTTATGAATGTAGGGTGAAACACCTTGCCAATATTGCAAAGCTAAATAATCCTCTCTTTGGTCAGTCCATGTCACAGAGCCAGGCAAGACATGCTTATCAATAATTTCACACAAGGTATTAGCAGATCTGCTTGAAAGATAAAAGACCCCGCGACGTTTTTGGGTGCCAAAAATACACAAAATCCAGCGTTCAGGAATCACTCTGTCTACAATATCATCAATTTGAACAACAACATCGGGACCACAAAAGATAAATTGTCTTTATCCACTAACAATTTCCAAGAACATACGTAATTGAAAAAGCGGGAGGAGTGTTCAATTGTGCCTTTTCTAACATGGCAAATACGCTGCACATTCCGGTTTGGTATTTGGCAAAACCAAAACCACAATAAAATGTATACCAAACTATATAGAATATGGAGATTCTCGAAAAATGTACCTGTAGCCAAAGAAACATTTTTCGTACATTTCCTACACTTTAACGCATAGGAAAACTTGTAGGATTTTGCTTTTGACAAACGCATTAAGCACCCACAACGAGAACACTTAATCTTTTTCTTCAATAAAAAACAGTTGTGTAAATGTTGAACGACAGTCTTATTGCCCTGTTGAAAGACATTTATGACATCTTCCAAGGTGCGAACTTCAAACAAACTATCACACATTGATAAAATAATTATCTAGATTAACATTCGAAATAAAATAATTACATGCAAAGAATGATCAGAGCAACTTCGAAAGTAAGCGCGGCAGTCAAAACATTGTAAAATATAATGGCAGCAAATTATAGAAAACACATTCATTTGTAAAAATTCAAATTATTTAGATCTAAATTTACTAGGATAAAATCACCAAGGAAAAATAAGGAAACTAAATAAAATTAGATATAAGAACTGTAACGACTTTTAAAGACTAGGTAAAATTACAATTACTAAAAAAAAAATCCCTTTATATTCTTTATATTACCCATGAAAAAATAAAAAGATAATGTCACTAGATATAAATGATAGGAATCGAATTGAAATCAAGATTCGTCTCAGTGAAAACAGATGGCACTAGCTACTAGTGTTTATTTTTAAAGCTATATATAATATATTCGAAAAGCGTTGGCTCACTGGAGGATTATGAACTTAACCTATTTTTTTATAGATAATTTAAATTATAGGTGAAATTCTTTTTGTATTACTGTCATAATAATAAGTGAGAAAGAAACTATCATGGTTTCAAAAAGTTGTCAGACTTTAGATAATATTATTTATGTTTTCACATATAAACTAGATACTAAAATTAATACATTATTTAAGAAATGTGAAATATATAGTGCCACAAAAATATATATATTTTAAACGCTTACATTAGTATAAAGAAATGACATTTAACCAAATAAAAGGAAAAAGTGGTTCTAACTTTAGTTGTAAGCCTAAAGGTCTACTCATACACGTATTATAGCAATCATATTAGCGAAAGAGCATAGGTGTTGGACCTGGAGAAGAGGGTCCATGAGGTCATTGGCGCCCAATGACCAAAGTCAGGGAGGCTAGAGGGAGCCAAATTATTATTGTTTTCTAATTTTCTAAGGCTGCACAATAGTTTCACATCAATATGACAATGTTAATACTCAATTGCGAACACATGTGATGAAATTTATTTGGCGGGAAATTGACTGCGATACTGATACAGCAGTGGCGTATTCTCTAGGTATGCTAGTACTGCGTCACATATCCAAAATGATATGGACTAGTTTTTTTGTTTAATTCAATGCTGTCTGTGTGAACTGTGTAAACACTAATGTTTAAATTGTTAACAAATATACATTTAATGTATTATTAATTTTAAAACTAATATTGGTTCACAATCCAAGAATACTGTGTTTTAAGTAATTCTTCTTACAAAAGGTTCTACTTTGCACAGTAAGAAACCCAGGGCTTGCTACTTGAAAAATGCAAGGAAAGCTAGGAAGGCTCTAATGACCTTGCCCAATGTCTAGGGGTGGCAACACATTCTTTTTCGCTCATCCATAAGTAATTGTCCAATGAGCTCGGGTTTTCGCAACCCAGGTCATGCTGTTCTTGTGAAGCAAGCTAAGCATTGTGCCAACTATTGAAAAATAATTCAAGATCACAATGTTTATTTATTAAGCTAATTTAGTATAGTTTAAGTAAAAATACATAAAATAAATATATAATTAATTGTAAAATAATAGTTAGTATACGTGACAAGCTTTAAATTATACACTAATTAAATACATTGATTTATGTTTAGTATGTATTATCATGTATGTGGCAAACACATTTAACCATTCTTTCAAATTTAGGCATTTCAGCACTGATAGAGTGGTGAAAGGGGGTGGGAGGGATGACGTGGCTTCCTTAACCGTTTTTGATGATAATTCTTGTTTTCTTTAGTAGAAAGGATCGTGGAGTTATAATAGTGTTCTTTTAGTTTTTGTTTTACATTAACAACTTATTAGCCATTGTGATTTTGTATAATTATACATCAAATAATTCCAAAAGTCAGGAGTGTGAGTTCACCGTTTCAAGATAATTAAGAAGTAAAAGGTAAAATAAAACCTATTTTCTTATAATTTACTTAATCAGTGGCGTACCCAGCCATTTACTTTGGGGGCATTCAATCAAGGCTGTAGCAAGAATGATATTTTGATGGAGAGAGCGGGTTTGGGGTTGCACAGCCTCCTAAACCTTGAAGGCCGAGAATATTTATGAATATTAGATGCTTTTATAAATAATTTTGAGTATTTTTATAGTAATTAGGTAATTTAAATAATACAAATGGTATCGAAGCTATAATTTGTATGTTTTTTCAATTGTTAATTTTGTGTGTAACGGTAAAAACAAATTAATATTAGGCTTAAGTCTGAAGCCTGGTCTTAAAATGTAGCATATATATTCGACATCTTTAATATTTGTTATACTTAATATTATTTAAATTTCTATTAACATTATTTGTGGTGTTGGGTAAAGAGAGCAAAGGGGGTCAAATACCTTGTTTGCCCCTCTCCCCCTTGGGTACACCACTGCTTACAGCAAAAGATATGTGTAAATATCTTAGCAATAAATCAATGACGTAGCGATAGATTATTAATAGTCCGAAATAATCTCTCCTAAATTAGTCAGAGTTTACGCATCTAAATAGCTTCTGGAGCATAAATTCTCAAGTTAGGAGACTCGTTTGTTTCCAAGCAGCATTGTGTGAGATAAGTTAGGCCTTATAAAATAGTTTTAATAGCAACGTGAGTTTGACAATCCACCTAATTCCCTCTCACCAAGATCTGATGGACGCTTGATCGATGTATCACTTCATTTTACTCTTATTATGATTATTTGCTTTGAGTATTGCTAACTGTGTGCTTCTAATTACACTAGGCTAATTGAATAGGATCTGTCTCTCTTATGCATTCAGAAATGTGCCCATACCACTCTTAGCCCTGACATTACTATTTACTTAAATTTCTAACCATGTACATTAGCCCCATGGCTTCTTTGGTGCTGACTGACAGCTCACAGCTGACTTCCGAAGTAAACATTTAGGTATATACCTAAATCTTGACTGTCAGAAGTGACAGCTGCTAAACACATGCTTTTTGCAGGTCATATGGTTCGTCGTAGGGATCCATAATTTGGTCTAGTAACTTTTCAAAGCCGTCAGCTGTCAGTCAGCACCAAAGAAGCCATGGGGCTACTGTAGATATCATTACAATTTGAGGACCGCAGTAGGGAGAAAAGGGTCATTCTGTGACACAAAGAAACGCTTAATTGGTTAACAAAGGGCCAATTAAGTGCTAGGGAGGGTGGG
>CABEEJ010001642.1:0-77014 GCA_901482245.1 Timema douglasi
AACAGCCAATCAGAGAGCAGGAGGCGTGGTCACGTGATCAATTTCCACCTATCACGTGAGTGGGATATCAGGGCGTGCTAACTACTTATGTGGATATATGAACTTTACAGAGTGGAAAATGTCTTCTTTTAAACTATGTTTATAATTCCATACATGTATAGGGTCATAGGAAATAGTTTTATATTCATTCCATTAAACACCAAAAACGCGTACTGTCAAAAAGTTTGATAAATATTTAACCTTGAGATAAGCGCAACATCTGATTGGTAACATCTCGGTCACTTAGGCAGCCCCCTTAACTACGCTCCCGTAGCCGTGGAAACAACCCCTAGCACGTACTGACATATATATATATATATATACTCCATTCACGGTAGGAATTACTCTCTCAGAGGTCTTTTTTCTTACCAATATTCTACTATATAATAGATTTCCGGTAAGGAAAAAGGGTTTTCAGAAAACAATTCCTATGCTGAACAGACTTTACATCTCCACCTATTCTCAATACACTTCCAGGCTGTACACATTTAATTACGCTATGTGGTATGACTTAGGGAGGTATAATATATGACATGTAACCAAATTCGTGAGGGTAAAGGAAGAGGGGGACATCTTCAGGAAACCTGTACAAGATTCGAACCCCGGCCTTCTCGGTAGGCGTAAAATTAAATCCCACAGACTAGTTATTAATAGTGAGTTTGCCAGTGCGGGTTTTATCAACATTGTTGCTTTCCATTCTCTTCCCAGGCGGATATTAGTGCGTGTCGCTGTTAGTCAATACTGGCACAAGAGCGTAATAAGCGGTACATATGCGTACACGTCAGTCAGTAAGTGCGTGGGAGCTATCGTGGCATGATTACCGATGTGGCCAAAAAGTTGTTGAGGTCTTTAAAAAATGCAGTTATCAATAAAACGTTTCCTCATAAAAAGAAACATTATTTTAATGATCATATGAAACACACTTCATATATGATTTCTGGACAGAATTGTTTAAATTGGTTTTTTTAAATTCAAATTTCCCAAAATATCGATATACTTCATAAACGAATTTCCCCCAATAAACATGTAGTATACTGTGTTTGTTATTTGCCATTTAAAACACTCCCCAGAAATCTATTTAAAA
Source organism: Timema douglasi (assembly GCA_901482245.1). Taxonomy (NCBI): domain Eukaryota; kingdom Metazoa; phylum Arthropoda; class Insecta; order Phasmatodea; family Timematidae; genus Timema; species Timema douglasi. The sequence goes on from CABEEJ010001642.1 coordinate 1,124, forward strand.
CAAAATGGTTAGAGCAATTTTCGAAACATTTGGAATTTTATGTAAAAATCACTCATTAGAAATCGAGGTCAGGAATGAAAACATACCCTAAGATATAACCAAATAACATCAAAATATAAAGTATAAACAAAATACACCAAACCATTTCGCTTAAACCCCGGGCACAGACAGATGTGGAGACACATAATTATTGTAAAAACCACTTGTTTGAGTTCTGGAGCACCATAACTTGGAGGAAGAAAATGTTCACGATTACAATACTTTATTTATATAGTAAAGTAAAAAAACAGTCACGAGCTGTAGATTTACAAAACGTCTGAACTCTATCTGGAGTTTATTTCAAACCCTGTGATTTGGACAAGCAGAAAACTTAGACCAAATTCCTACAATAGGCAATAACCACCCCTGTAACAATTTCAATATATTATAATAATACTTGCATGGGTGCATCGGGGATGACTGAACTACAAGTTTTTTTTGTCGGTCGTTCGCTAATGACTGAATTACAAGCTTTGTGTCTGTCGTTCGCTAATGACTAAACGACAAGCTTTGTGTCGGTCGCTCGCAAGCGATTGAACTACAAGCTGTATGTCTGTCGTTCGTGAAAGATTGAACTACAAGCTGTGTGTCGGTCTTTCGTGAAAGATTGAACTACAAGCTGTGTGTCGGTCTTTCGCGAACGATTGAACTGCTAGCTGTGTGTCAGTTGTTCGCTAGTGATTGAAATACACGCTGTGTGTCGGTATTTCGCGAAAGATTGAACTACAAGCTGTGTGTCGGTCTTTCGCGAACGATTGAACTGCTAGCTGTGTGTCAGTTGTTCGCTAGTGATTGAAATACACGCTGTGTGTCGGTCTTTCGTGAAAGATTGAACTACAAGCTGTGTGTCGGTCTTTCGCGAACGATTGAACTGCTAGTTGTGTGTCAGTTGTTCGCTAGTGATTGAAATACACGCTGTGTGTCGATATTTCGCGAACGATTGAACTACAATCTATATATCGGTCGTTCGCGGACCATTGAACTACAGGTTGTATATCGCTATTTCGCGAACGATTGAACTAGATATATTATCTATACATTTTAGTGAACTGAATAACTTTGAACTATTCTATTGTGAACTGTGGTGTTCTGACTGCTACAGCAATAACACGGTAGAGAGGAAAGTATGAGATCGTTAGAACAGTTACTAAAACTACTGTAATGTCACGGTGTATACAGGCAGGGAAAACTGAGAACGTCGATAAAAGTCAAGGAATATTTAAATATCAGAAAAATTGTAAATGATAAGTAATTCAACTAAAAATAAAGATTAATCAGAGAATTTAAATACTTGGCTAAACAACCATGTTATATTTATATCTAAACACTGAAAAAAAAGAGCTTAGATATTATTTTCTAAAATTACATGATTGTACAAAATATTTTGTTTTTATATTATACTTATACAATACCACGAATAAACCCTTAAAACCCGCTTAGGTGACCGCATGGTCTATGGCGCTAATCTCGCGATAAACTAGAGTGCCATTGCCGGGGAGATCGAGGTTCGAATCTCGATCGAGTTTACTGAGGATGGTTTTTCCAAAATAATTTTTCACTCTCCCTTCACGTGAATGCGGATACAGTTCATCTAACATATAACCTTACTCATCCCTAAGACCACGAGCGTAATTGGTACATGGGTGTTTAACCAGAACGGATAGTTAGACGCGGTGCTTATAAAAAGAGCATCTTATCCACGTACATATAATTTTTATGTTTCTAAAAGTGTTGGTATTTTTAAAAGCTATCATCCAAAGATTCAATGTTTATACTTTTAGTAACCGATTGAAATAGCGTGTCCCATTCATAAGTGGTGGCCTCGTTTTCTGCAGTGGGGGACATTCGGGTTGCGTAGCACCTGCTCGGCTGGTTCAGCCAATCACGCCTGCCAATTAACGAAATGAAGGGCTAGACGAGCCGCGAAATTAACTTCCCTTCCAAACCAAAAACTCATCGAATTGGTTTACATATCTGGACTCTTCGGACGAGTCCCAGAAGGTTAGAGCTCTCTAATATTCCGACACAGTCCGGAGGTTTCTATGAACGAAACTGTATTCAAATATACCATCACCATGCTGAGGATTACAGCGATGCGCGTGTTCTACAATATATTATTTGCACCAATTATATGCCTTATATAAGTGTATTAAGGCGGGCGGGATGGAAGGGGACGCGAGAAAAGGCCAGAGTTTAATCTTCTTCACATGGTGGTATCAACAGTTGCTGAATATCTGTTATGAGCATAGCGGAATTAGATTAGAAACTTTTTAAATGAATATAAAAAGTTGTTATTAAACTCCAGGACACCCTTGACAGATATTCAAGAAATGTTGAGGTTACCTACCACGCCAAGAAAATTAATTTATACGTTTGTATTGGAGCAATATTTTATTTATTTTGGTCAAAAAAATGTTTTGCCATAAAAATTGCAAAAACACTTACCTTTTCTCGCATCCCTTTCTACCCGGCCTCAATATAAAGCTCTAGGGTAGTAAGCTTAAATCGCTACCTTCTTCGAGTCTTGACTAGTTGTTTTTTTTTCTATTAAGATTGACACTGACCATATTATAAGTACAATATCTGGAAATGGTATCAATAATGGTCCAACAGTTGCCTGAAAGTTCTGTTGTTTGGCAATTTTCCCCTTGCTCTACTGAACATTAAAAGTTAAAACCTCTATTAAAAAACAAAATTGAAGGTGATTTTTCTTGTAAATTAAGTTTATTTCGATGAATCTATTTTGTAGGCTAGGCTCCACGTGGTTGCAAAGTCTTCTTCGACGTCTAATTGGTCTCTTTTTTCACTTCTGAACCCTCATCAATCCTCAAATCTTTATTGACACCGTATCGATCCTCAGGTTTTAATTTCCCCTCACCGTTGCTCTATCGACCCCGGTGGATCAATACACACCACCATGAAAAGCCAGGCCTGGATATACATTTGTTTAAAACTCTAGTTTCTTATGAACACCACCGTCATATTTTATGGCAAGGACTGTACTTTTCTTGTTCTTTACCGCAGGCGTCGGAAACCTTTTTGGGCCGCGATCGATTTATAAATTTATCAAGTTCCCGCGATCACTCATTGTTTCTCTAATATACTTTTGCTTTTATTATTTAACTTCAATATTCCTTACCTGTCTAGAAAAAAAATAATTTATAATTGAATAAATAAAATTTAAAGTTTCATATTAAACTATCTTCTTTTCTAATAACATTACTGATTATGACCGATGATGCTATTATTGGTGACACAAGAATATTATTTGAAAGTACTCGATATATTTGCGCGCTTATAAAACTCAAAAGATTTACTTTTTAAATGTCAATTTAGTTTTCTTACGAGATTGCCGTAAGATCGGCCAGTCGATCACGATCGACGAGCTACCCTTCCCTGATCTATTGCAATATTCCCCAAACTTTATAGCCAGTCGTGAGCCCTCTTTGGGGTCATGATCTAACCAACACACCCCTTTTAGATCTTAATAAAAAGAAAAAGGATACAAATACCTTCTATATTATAAAGCAGGCGTTTTGGCATACTTTAATATGTTTGTTTGGTATTTTTAATGGAATGGTTTTTTTTAGCAGGTGTATCACTCATATAATTTTAATATCTCATATGAGCAATTCTATGGATTTTCTCAAATGGGTATTCTCTCATATTGAGATATAAGGCGTGAGAAGGCCACATTAAATAGATAGTACGGTGTGCCATACAGAATTTCTCTTTAGTTTTTCTTAAAATAGAGAAATTTCTAAACACTCCAAAGATTTGTGAAACAAAATAATACCATACAGTATGTTCTTAAAGACTCCACACCAAAAAGCATAAATGCAATAATATATACTGTTGCAGAAACATTGAGAATAGAGGAACATCTCTGTCCACCAAAGAGTATAGCAATCAATTTAAATGGTCAAAAGAGCCCCACACACATACATTTGCTTATATACAAGAAACTATTGGTTTTTAAAAAATATATTTCAAATAGAAGGTTTTTATTTTAATAGCACTACAATTTTACAATAAGTTATTTCATGTCCCAAATAGTTGTAGGTATATGACTAAAATTTGAAATTTCATCTAGTGTAAAATAACCTTAAAGTAATTTTTATGGGAAAATAAGAGTAGCCATTTTGTTTGTAATGTTAAACAGTGCCTCAATACAAAATGGTATCAAAATCTTTAGAGCGAATTTTGATAAAATCGATTTTTTCTCTTTTCCTTTCAGTAAACTACCCTTCATTTTAGGGTTGGATTGATAATTTCAAAATTTCCTTGGCAGAACCTCGTGAAAACCCTAGATACCAAGTTTTAGGCCGATCAGTAGAATACTTTAGGTTCAGACAAACAGATAAACAGACTGCTTCGCGAAAACCACTTTTTCGGTCATGGGGGCATGAAAAGTTGACATTTATCAATATCTTGAGTTCCATTTTTTGACGATCACAACACGAGGAGTCGAAAGAAAGTGTGTGTGTATATATATATATATATATATACACACAATTTTGTTGTTTCAATGACTTAAGATCTTGAATAAAAATAATTCTAACTTGTTATATTACTAATTAATACAAAAATAATAATAGAGTAGTTCATCACATATGTATAAAACAATAAGACTACCGGACTATATTTTTACCAAAAATTTGTAACCTTTTATTTACAGCAGTTGACCTCGGCTGTATTGGGCTAGTGTGGTCGCCTCAGGACTAGATATTCATGGGTTCAAACCCAGCCGTTGTCAACGGATCTTTCTTGAGCGATACAAATCCGTAGCACAACTTCCTTCGGAGTGGAAGTAAAGCCGTCGGTTTCATGTTGGTTGTGGCGTGTAAAAGAACCCTGGAAGGAATGTGACAATACCTTTCCTGGCCAAATTGGTAGACCCTTTCTCTCTCGTTCATAGAAATTCGCGGCTGTTAGATCTAATTTCATGCAAGAAAACAACTGTTAACACACGTATGACCTTCTTCGGTGGCCTCATGGTCTAAGGTGGTATTATCTCAATAGACTGGACCGCCGATGACAGGGAGAATCGAGGTTCGAATCTCGGTGGGGTGTAATGATGGTGGCTTTTTCCAAAATAGTTTTCCACTCTTCTTCCTTACAAATGTGGGTACACTACCTCTAAATGTAACCTTCCTAATCCTTGAAACCACTTGCGTATTTAGTACATAAACCTAAAACCCGAATGATTAATAAGATGCGGTGATTAAAAAAACCCGCACGTATGTGCTGCCAAATATTGCACATATTTGGTGAGAACATTAAACAGTTTTCGGAAATGTATTCATGTCGAAGAAATAGTACAGATTCGATACACAAAATTCTCCAAATTATATCAAATTCCTAAATACCTTATTCCAAATTAACTTGTTCATTAAAAAAACCCACCCAAAGTTGTCCTAATATTTTACTTAGTTTAGTTTGTATACGGATAAGAAATTTATTAAACACAAAGTGAAATACTCATAGTTACAAATCTACTCATACAATGTTGCCTAAGCATTTTCTTATTTTAAAAATAAATTCGCAAAAATAACTTACAAAAAAATCATCGTTATTCAGCACATGCGTTATATTTTCATTTACAATCGTGATGATTTAAACGTTATGTTACTTTTTGACAAAAATACGGTTCCATCATTTGGTATGTCACATATAAATGATGTTTGTTGTACATTTATGATATACAAATAAATATCAACACTTAAATATATTCGTTAATAACGATAACGGTTTACGACGTACCAAGAGGCCAGTCTCGTGTTAGACTTGCCTGCTGACGAAGGTGAGATTGAGGCTCGAATCCCGGTTGGGTCTACTGAGGGTGTTTTTTTTTTCTAAAGGGTTTCACACATTATGCGTATAATCTGAACAGGTAGTAAGACGCGGTGATAAAAAAAACATTCATGGTCATCTATTTATATAACTCGTTAGGTGTACAGATTTCTTGCTAAAAAAGTGTAGCCTACATCACTTTATTGCGCGCAGAGAAGGCCTTATTATTATTATTAGCACCGCGTCTTACTACCCGTTCGGGTTATACGCACTTACGCTAATGTGTAATGGTAGGGTGATTGTGAAGAAGAAATGGAGGATCTACAGTTTAACGTGTGATCCGAACCACGGTAGAGGCCTGGCATTCCCCACATTCACAAGTTGTGAAGGCCTCATTATCTTGGTCAAATATTATTATTCTAATAGTATAGGCCTACGGTTAGTACATTACTGAGTTATATCGCACCCCGGTGAGAAAAGTGTCATAACTGGAGGAGAAAAAAAAAAGTTGTATCAAAATAGCGAACAGTCATTTAAAATTATAGAGCTATGTCACTTTCATTGCTCATTTTAGTTTGTTTTTTCTTATTTGTGACCATTTAACTTTTGTTATGTAAACATATTTCGCTTTTCTTCCCCAGCAAACATATTTCACTGATTCAACTCTGAATTGACATTATTCATGGTGAAATGAGTGCTAAATCGGATCAAGAGAAAAGTGACTTAGAGTAGCCCCATGGCTTCTTTGGTGCTGACTGACAGCTTTGAAAAGTTACCAGACCAAATTATGTATCCCTTCGCCGAACCATATGATCTGCAAAAACCCGTGTTTAGCAATTGTTACTTTTGACGGTCAAACTGTAGGTATATACCTAAATGTTGACTGTCATAAGTCAGCTGTTAGCTGTCAGCTAGCACCAAAGAAACCATGGGGCTACTGTACCTACTCTTGCGGTAAGATTTGAAATTACAAATATGTCATCTTGGTGTATCTCCCTGAGTTGTATCACTTTTCTCGCCGGGAGCAATGTATTCAAAACTATTTCTAGTGCTACACGTCTTTTTGCCTGATTGCGCATGTCCCATCTACAACTCTTAATTTAAATTAAATATTAAAATTGTATTTGGTTTTGTTGGAAAATTTGATGTGCTTTCTGAAACTTACAGTTCATAATTCCAGAACAAATAATATGAGAAACCTTCATAAGAATTTGTTGAGATACAAACCACCGCCTTCTATGAAAGTGTTGTGTCTTTTGACTTTATATAATCAGCAACACTAACATTAAAGATGGCGTCATGTTTTTCGTGGGGATTGTGGTTTGGATACACTTTATCCGTACCTTGAAGGGTCTTTTAGAGAGTATAAAAAATGTTGTAGAGTTATCAACGTTAAATAAATGCGCACAATATTTAACCTCCAACTATCGACCATTTGTCAAAAGTGAGAGCTATCGAGTCATGATGACACATCCAAAGAAGTATAAATAAACACACTACCTTGATTTTCTTACAAATGGACATTTATATTGTCGTTTAGAAAATACAAACATTATAATCTATGCAGTCAACTTTGATCATATTTTATTGTGTTATTAGTGTTATTTTATATCTATCAACAATTATTATAGCTACAGATCACATGACTTGAGGTATGGTAGGGGAAAATAGATATAGTAGCTTTTTCTAGCTGTATCTATTCGTAAGAAAATCAGGGTATGGATCCAAATACCTTTTTGAACTGTCAGAAAAGGTTCATATATCATATTAGTGAGGGCTTATGCCGACAAGAGTATTGAGGAAGGGGGTGGGGGGGTTGAAGTCCCTCCCGAACGTCGCAATACTGTGAGTATTGATAAACCCCAGAACATTGGGGTCTTCCATCTCTTCCCCCAAGACACTCCTGTCTTTACTAAAGATACACTCGCATCGGTGGTCGCATGGTCTAAGGCGCCATTCTCCAATAGATTGGACTGCCGGTAACTAGGATATTGGGATTCGAATTCTGGTAGAGTACTGAAGCTGGTTTTCTATAAATGGTTTCCCATTCTCTCTCCACGCACATTCGGGTACATTCCCTCCTACTTTATTAGTGTAAATTTGCGAATAACCTGAACTGGTAATTAGACATGGTGAACATGCATACATATAAAATACAGGGTGGGTCGGAAACAATTAGACGATCTATGCTGAGGAAAGTGATGGACAACGTGCTGAGGTTTGTCTGACGTCCGGTGGAGCTCACCTGAGTGACGTTATCGTGAAAAAGTGAGACAATTTAGTATGTAGTTTGCTTTTATTTAGCTAGTGAATATTTACTTTTCCAATTAAAGTGTTCAATTTCAAGTTACTACTCGTCTATTTGTTTAGAACCCACCCTGTGTCTAAACACAACTGATAAACCGGCAGATCAACCAGAGCCGGAGGGAGGGGTGGGTTTAGGGCAAATAATAGACCAACAAGGGGAATACAACCCTTGTTACCATTCCTTACTTTATCCTCGCGATGCTAATTTCGATAGGAACTTGGGAAGGACATTTCCGACAGTTACAAACGTCACTAAAACAATTATTATTATTATTATTATTATTATTATTATTATTATTATTAGCACCGCGTCTTACTACCCGTTCGGGTTATACGCACTTACGCTAATGTGTAATGGTAGGGTGATTGTGAGATGAAATGGAGGACCTACAGTTTAACGTGGAATCCGAACCACGGTGGAGGCCTAGCATTCCACACATTCACAAGTTGTGATTAATACACGCCTTGTCAGAGGTGAAGGAAGGGTTTGGACATCAGATGAATCTGTGCCGGGACCGGGGATCGAACCCCGGACCTCCAGCACAGAAGTCTGACACCTTACCCCTAGACCGCCAGGTCACCTAAAACAATTTTAATATATTAATGCGTCAAGTCATTTTATCTACAGCTGTCAATTTTAAAATAATACTCAGGGCTTCTCCTAGCAGACGTGGGCCCCCAACTATCTATCCCCCACCTCCCAAAAAAAGATAATTAATCTTTTTAAATGTTATTACGGTAGTTAACCCCTAAATACCAATCTTCAGTCGTACAAGGTATCATAAAATGTCCTAAAAGGTAAATGCATGTGGTCATTAATGATAGAAACTATTATTTTATGTATTTAAAGGTTGATTTCTCTCCAACCCTTCTTTCGATTTTCTTTCCCAATTAACATGATCTCTATAAAAAATACAAAGAACAACTTGTGCCGTGTTTGAATTAAATTAGTTAATGCGTTCAAAAGTTATTGTGAAACATATCCACCACCGCCATATAAATGCAGATCGGTGTAGTTAAAACGGAGAACACGCTTCACTCGTTGATTAAATCAAACCACATGATTATGTTTTATAGGGTGACCTGGTGGTCTAGGGGTAAGGTGTTAGACTTCCGTGTTGGGGGTCCGGGGTTCAATCCTCGGTCCCGGCAAAGATTTATCTGATCACCAAACTCTTCCTTCACCTCTGACAAGACATCTTGTGAATGTGAGGAATGCCAGGCCTCCACCGTGGTTCGGATTCCACGTTAAACTGTAGGTCCTCCATTTCATCTCACAATCACCCTACCATTACACATTAGCGTAAGTGCGTATAACCCGAACGGGTAGTAAGACGCGGTGCTAATAATAATAATATGTTTTTATATGTTTTATAATCATGCAATAATTATTGCTAGATTGCCTATACAGGGAGCCTACTATACCAGCGCCCAAGACAAAATTTCCCACCACAACTTGTGTCTCTTCCCTCTGTCCCCTAAGCAAGCGTGGGCCCAACGCGGCCGCACCATTTGTACACTCCTCAGGGTGGCCTTGATAAAATTAATAATAAAATTAAATATAAATGTAAACACCCGCTTCAGTAGCCGATTAGTCTAACAGGATGTCCAGCAACCTGGAAAACAGGGGAAAGTCAGGGAATTTGCCTAGTCGGAGAAAAGTAATGGAAAAGTCTAGGAATTTGATCAAATTTCTGGAATTTTCACATATTCACTAAAATAATAGGCTTAAGCTATTTTCATTTACAATAACTAACTGGCAAAATAATATTTTTCTTCCAGTTAATACTCACTGCGAATTTATTTTAGTATAGTTGTCCATGTTGCGTATACTAATCTCAATTCTACAAGTCAACATGGGATTTTCATCTAACCTTTCCACCCCTGTCTTGTTTGTCTTTAGCCTAAGTTGAGTCATTAGTTCATTAGCCCGTGTAAGGCGATCTTTTAATGCATAAATATAATCTAACTGAAATCTAACCTAGATCAAACGACCCAATAGCCCATTGCTTTAGGCTGACATCCTTTAACCCCTTCATAGAGTGTGACAATTTCAAAATGTATGTGTGTGTGTGTGTGTCTAAAAATACTACACTTAAGTTACGATTTTAATACAATGATGTTTATAATAAAGTGACTGGAAAAGTTGTAAATTGGCTCTGGAAAAGTTGTAAATTGGCTCTGGAAAAGTCAGGGAATTTTAAAATTTAGTTTGGATTTACACCCTGTCCTCTAAAATGAACGGGTAATAGGACTAGGTTATTTAAAAAAAATTAAACTGTAAAAAAAGTTTTTAATTTTCTTAAATTCTTTACTACCAGACTCCTACAATATTTTGGTCCGTTAGTAAATTACTTTGTTTATTTTAATAGGGTATCAGACCCGCCTTGGTGGCGTAGTTGGCTAACGCGCGTGTTTAGCTCGATCGCTGAGGACGGGGAGATCGAGGTTCGAATCTCGTCCGGGTGAACTGGGGTGGCTTTTCCTAAATGGTTTTCCACTCTCCCTCCACGCAAATGCGGGTTCACTTCCTCTAATTCAACCTTCTTAATTCCTAATCCGTTAGCGTAATTAGTACTTTAAGCGTATAACCCGAACGGGTAGTAAGACGCGGTGCTAAATAATAAATAATATGGTATCAGAAAGCTTAGGTTGGTAGCCCTTAACGTAGTCGTCTCGCCATGTTAAGAACCTTGTCCGACAGTTGTCGTTCCGAGTACACGCAGTCCGCGGTCTCCCTCGTGCTTTCATCTTTCGGTGTTGTGATCGTTTAGTGAGTCCTCGACTCTTGCCGAGTGAAGGTTAGTAAGTGGTGTTTGTGCTACATTCTCCGAGAGTGGGCGGGCAGCTAACAAGCACCCTCTTTAGTTCACACCTGGTAATTACTTGCCACTACGCGGTAGATTCTGTTTGTCACAACCAGGCAAAACATATTCCCGTTGAGGTTATTTGTTGAATCAGTTCGTTCGTTGTGATATATTTATACATATTGGATTACTAAACGAAATACAGCAAATCAAAAAGGTATGTACTATTTTAACTCATTGTATGGATTTAATTTGTACTACTAACTTATTTTTAAATAATAAGAATACAAATTTGATTTTTTTTAATAGAGTGATTTAACGTGCACTTTCTGAGCCGACTTATTATAACAGCCCACGAAAATTTCTATGAGCGAGAGTGAACGGGCCTACCAATTTTGCCGGGAAAGTTATTTTTTTTTACATACCTTCCAGCATTTTTATTTTACATGCCACAATCGACATGTGATTGACGCTCCGAAGGAAGTTGTGTTACGGATGTTTATCGCTCAAGAAAAATCTTTTGACCTCGGTTGGGTCTAAACCCACCATCGTCGCATCATGAGGCGCGTACTTTACCCCAAGACCACCGAGGTCGACCATACATAATGTATTTAGCACTGCGTCTTACTACCCGTTCGGTTTATACACTTGAGTACTAATTACGCTAATGGGTTAAGAATAGGGAAGGTTGAATTTATAAGTGAACCCGAATTTGCGTGAAGGGAGCGTGGATAATCATTTAGGAAAACCCTACATAATAAAGAGATAGTTTTCAACAACGCGTAGTGAAGTGTTTTTTTCCCCTCCAANTAACGCGCTTGTCGTGTTGAGCTCGACTGCTGAGGACGGGGAGATTGAGGTTCGAATCTCGGTCGGGTGAACTGGGGGTGGTTTTTATTAGATGGTTTTCCACTCTCCCTCCACGCAAATGCGGGTTCACTTCCTATAATTCAACCTTCCCAATTCCCAATCCATCAGAGTAATTAGTACTTAAAGCGTATAACCCGAACGGGTAGTAAGACGCGGTGCTAAATATTATATTATTAATACCTTAAAAATAACATTAATAATAGAGTTAAATGATATCATTGTTGGCCGCAAAAAGAATGTTTATATTTTCTAAACGTTCTTTCATAGCAGAATATGACTCAGTAATACTGACGTAATGACCAATTTCTTAAGTTTGTGCGAATGCGAGTATCTGAACTAATAATAGCGAAGCGGATAGTAATTGGATGCAATTTTAACTAGCACTAACGATATTAGATTGGAAATTAGGAAAATAATAGTCGGGAAATGCATGCTATTACTCGGTCAGTAAGTTGTTGACATCTCGCCTGCTGTCAAGAAATGTAAAACTCAGAATACACAAAACAATAATTTACCTGTTCTCTCTGGGTGCGAAACGTGGTCTCTTGCCTTAGATTACAAAAACAAATCAAGTGTGTTCGAGAACAAGGTGCTTAAGAACAGATTTGGTCCAAAAAGGAATGAGGCTACTGGGGAGTGCAGGAGGATACATAATGATGAGCCACATACCTTGTACTCATCACAAGACATTGTTAGGATAATCAAGTCTCGTAGATTACGGTGGCCATAACATGCAACGCGGATGGGAAAATCTAGAACTATGTTCAGAGTATTGACTGGCAAACCCAATGAGAAGATAGATAGATACCTATACGCAGATGGGAGGATAACGTTAGAATGGACCTGAAAGAGAAAGGGTGTAATGAGGTGGACTGGATAGTTCAAGATAGGGACGTACTTTTGTTAAATGCGGCAATGAGCTGTCGAGTTCCTAATGACATGAAGCAAGTTAATAAGTTTTCTGTTTTATAAAAGCACCGCAAAAACATTTATCAACAAAACTTTAATCTCGCTTAGCAACGATGATATTTATTTTATCTGTATTTATCTCCGCGCATTTGAAAAAAAAAAGTTAGTTAAAATGTTCATCGAACAATATTATTTCTTATATGCCTTATATAAGAAATAATATTGTTCGATGAACATTTTAACTAACTTTTTAACTTTTTTTTTTTCAAATGCTCGGAGATAAATACAGATAAAACGTTTGCATTTTTAAAACATTTCTTTCTTCCAAAATCCTGTTATAGCTGTTACAGGCTCAATGTTCAGTCCAACTTTGATAGGAAAGGCCTTTTAGAAAATACAATGTTTTTGCGGCCAAATATTAAAATATTTTACTTTTATTAGTGTTATTTTAATTTGATAGCTGCAGTTCATTTGAGCTAACTTAGGAATTTATACAGTCCAATTTTCATTGGAAGACATCAAAACCCGCTTCTGTGGACGCTTGGTCAAACGCGCGACTCTCTTAGTAGACTAAACTGCAGATGACGGGGAGATCGATGTTTGAATCTTGGTCGGGTGTACTGAGAGTGGTTTTTCCAGAATAGTTTTCTACTCTCCCTCCACGCAAATTTGGGTACACTTCCTCTAAATTCAACCTTCCTCATCCCTAAAACCATTAATGCATTTAGTACATAAGCGTATAACCCGACGCGATACTAAGACATCTATAAAATTAAATACATCTATTTTCACGTATTCATACGTCAATTCAAGTGGTCTGTAGATGTTACTAATGATAGATTATTATCAACAACTATAAAATAACATTAATAATAGAACGTTATCAATATAGACCACCAAAAACATGTCAAAATGGGACTTTGGAATAGATCTAGTAAAGTTCCTAGTTGGCAGATAAGGCCCTTCATATGAAGATTGGGTTGTGGCTAGGCTGACCGTCGGGTGGTTTCGGCATCTCCACGGAACATTCCGGACTGACACACGTTTATTCCTTGGAATGGGCGTGTTGGGTGTAACTCACAGCCCGCGTGGGCGCGCGTCTCTGGCGACCCTTTCGACTACATTCTTGTAATCAAAATATTCAAAACTAGGGACCGTTTGGAAAAGAAATCTGATTAGTGAACACACAACCGTTTATGTGATTGATGATGGTGATGGAAAATAAAATAAGGGAATAAGACCTATCATATAAAGTAAGACTTATTGTCAATCTCCAAAAATTAACGTTTTATGACTAAACTTTCCTTGGCTTTAGATTAGTTATTTTAAAATGTGGGTTGATCCATTCTTTTGGTATGAAGGACCTTTTAAAAAATAAATTCTTGTGGCTGATATTGGTAATATTTTACTATTATTATCCTGTGTTATTGTGTAGGTATTATTATTATTATTATTATTATTAGCACCGCGTCTTACTACCCGTTCGGGTTATACGCACTTACGTTAATGTGTAATGGTAGGGTGATTGTGAGATGAAGTGAAGGACCTACAGTTTAACGTGGAATCCGAACCACGGTGGAGGCCTGGCATTCCCCACATTCACAAGATGTCTTGTCAGAGGTGAAGGAAGGGTTTGGTAATCAGATAAATCTTTGCCGGGACCGAGGATTGAACCCCGGCCGCCAGCACAGAAGTCTGACACCTTACCCCTAGACCGCCAGGTCACCAACTGTAGGTATTTTAATATCTACCAAGTGTCACAGCTACAGATCATATGACTTGACGTATGAATAAATTAAAATCTTTTAGTAACTTTAGTAACCACCAGATACTGTTCTTCCTGCAAAAATAAGACTTTGTTTATTTTGTTTATGCATAAAGTAATCAAATAGTTTGTTGGGGAAGAATACGAGGGGAGGGGAAGGGGGGGGGGGAGCGAGGGGCTAAGTTGTCAGTAAATATTAAATTCAAACAAATATCAATTAGAAATGAACAGTTTTCAAATCATTGAATCCCAGAAAGAGGGGAAGTATTCGTAATTGCTTTGTTTATAGTATGAACATATCCAGTCTTACAACATACCCGACGTTAATGACACATTCAACCACCAAGCGCTGTGGTCAATACGTGAGTGTTTTAAGAGAAATAGAATAGCAGTTATTGCTTTATTGTAACTCATTTGATAATGTTGCCGGTGTTAATATGTTGCTGCATGCTTCGGTGGCTCCATGGTCTAACGCTCGACTCTCCCAGTTGACTAGCCATCTGACGACTGAGAGATCGAGGTTCGAATCTCGGTCGGGTTTACTCAAGGTGGTTTTTTCACTCTCCCTCCACTCAAAGGCGGGAACACTTCCTCTAAATATAACCTTCCTAATCCCTAAGACCATTAGCGCAATTGGTACATAAATGAATAACCTGAATGGTTAGTAAGACGCGGTGCTAAAAAAAACAACAACATGACGTTTAATTTATTTTATAGCGATTGTATTTGAAGGGTAAAAGGGGAAAAGTCTATTTTTAAATTAAATTAAGTTAAGGTGGGATGGAAGGGCACGTGATAAAAAGTCAGTGTTTTGACAGTTTTAGTGGCAAAACATTTCTTGGCTAAAATAAACCAAATATTTCTTCAGTAGAAAAATATAGTTTAATCTTCTTCACATGGTGGTATCAACAGTTGTTGAATATCTGTTATGAGCATAGCGGCATTAGATAAGTAACTTTTTAAATGAAGATAAAAAGCTGTCATTAAATTCCAGGACACCGTTGACAGATATTAATCAACTGTTGATACCAAAACGTGAAGAAAATTAAACTATATGCTTGTATTGAAGCAATATTTGATTTATTTTGAAAAGAAAAAAAGTTTTGCCATACAAACTGCAAAAACACTGACCTTTTCTCGCTTCCTCTTTTATCCCCACCTTAATGTTGCCACCTGTTAGACAATCATAAGACCTTTCTACTGCACTTTAGATTTTGGTTGTAGGTGACCTGGCGGTCTAGGGGTAAGGTTTCAGACTTCTATGCTGGCGACCGGGGTTCAATCCTCGGTCCCGGCAAAGATTTATCATCACAATCACCCTACCATTACACATTAGCGTAAGTGCGTATAACCCGAACGGGTAGTAAGACGCGGTGCTAATAATAATAGATTTTGGTTAAAAGAGGTCTCTCGTCTCTTATCATATTAAAATTAATTTAAAAATGTATTTATGAGTCTTTATGGGGTTTGAGATAAAGTTGTTTTCCTGGAAAATGTTTGTAATGTAACGTCCCGCCCTCGCCCACCCTCTTCCCCTTTCCCCCCTAGTTGTTCTATTTAAAAAGCTGGATTCTTTTCAGAAAATAAAGAGAATATTTTTCTCTGCTTAAATTATGAATACATGAGAGTCGGTCTAGTAACGTTTCTAACTGTCGTATGAGGTTTGCCTTACGAAAGTTGTTGGGTTTTATCTAATCTTTGCTCACAGATCCAAGAGACTATGACGACAACATCCCGAAAGTCACGGATACGGAACATTGAACACATACAGGAGAGTCCACTGTTTCGCAAAATATACTCTGCTCATCATATCCACACACACACACAGATGGTATCACGTGTTTAGTACATTAGTAATATCTTTCCAGACATGGCGACGTCAGTCCGTTGTTTTGCCAACATCCGTTTGGGTAAATGACTCCCTGTGTTGTGGTTGAGGATAGGAGTGAATGTTTGGAAAAGATAAAACTAATAGCTTTCTGAGAGGCATTGTTTAAAACTTATTTTGAAATAACAATGGAACAAATTCTTGTCCTTAATGACAACGTTATTTAGTTAAAATGTTAAAGCACAAAAAAAAAACTAAGCAATTTTATTGAATATAATAAACAAAACACCAAGATAATCTAAGTTCATGCCATTAAAACAGAATGTTTATCGTCATATGGTTTAAAATAACAGTTAAAAACAACGGTTTAAAATTAAAAGTTTTGAAAATTAACACACTTGAGTATTGTTGATTGTTTATTAAAAGGTTTTATGAAATTTAAAATAAATGGTACGATACACCGCAGAGACTTTCTCCCGCTTTTATCTTAAAATATATTTTTACTAAAAACTCGTGTATGATTTGTGAAACGAAAGAATAATTCAATACATTGTTAGAGAAACACTACACCAAAGATCATAAATGAAATAATACACACTGTTACTTACTCTACGGCGTTAGGAAAGAGGAAAACTATTACAGAAAAATTAAGAAAAGAGAGACATCTTTGTCAACCAAAGAGCATAAGAGTCAAATTAATTTTCAATGATCTGAATTAAAAAGTATATATATTTGTTTATATCTCAGAAATAATTGGTTTTGTAACAATATATTTCGAATTAAAGTTCTTTATCTTTAATAGTACTATAACTCTACAATAAGTTATTTCATATCTCAAATAGTGGCCGAGAATGATCAAAATTGGAAAATTAACCCCATGTAAAGTACCCTCAAAGTCATTTTCATGAGAAAATGGTGGTTTCCATCTTATTTATAATGATAAACAGTGTCTAGATACAAAATAAATTCAAAATAGATTTTTCTGTTTTGGTCCTTGACTAAACTACCCTTAAATTTGGGTTTGGATACCTAATTTAAAAAAATCCCTTGGGGCACCTTATGGAAACCCCAGATACCAAGTTATAGCCCAATCGGTGAAACAGTTTTGGCTCAAGCCTGAGGTACAGACAGACGCATTGCGAAAACCACTTTCATGGTTTCAGCTTGAAACGTCGACATTTATCAGGATATTGAGTTCGATTTTTTTGATGATCACAATACTTTCTCTCAGAGGTGTCGAGAGAAAGTAAAAAAAAAAGTCAATGTTTGCACACCGTGCTCCTTCATGAATTATTGTTAGATGGTAGAGCTTTCGACATTTAATTTCATCTTCTGTTTGAATGAAAGTTGGAGTAGTTAAACTTGAGTTTTCTTATTAGGTATATACTCTCGACTTAAGGGTAATGGACCATTGTAAAATATGGTAACTCGCACGAATGACTTAACGCATCCACGTACACGTCTGGCTCGGCTCGGTTTCCCAATTACCTAAACTCGTACGTGAGTGAGGGGTCACGAGTCTGTCTCGGCTCGGTTTCCCAATTACCTAACTCGTACGTGAGGGAGATGTCATGAGTCTGGCTCGGCTCGGTTTCACAATTACCTAAACTCGTACGTGAGGGAGGGGTCACGAGATCTGGCTCGGCTCGGTTTCCCAATTACCTAAACTCGTACGTGAGTGAGGGTTCACGAGTCTGGCTCGGCTCGCCACAAGCTCGCTAATGTCACTGCTAAATGGCTTTCAGGTGTTATATCATTCCGCATCATAGTATCTTGTTTTAAAATGAATTAGGTGACCTGGTGGTCTAGGGGTAAGGTGTCAGACTTCTCTGCTGGCGACCGGAGTTCAATCCTCGGTCCCGGCAAAGATTTATCTGATTACCAAACCCTTCCTTCACCTCTGACAATACATCTTGTGAATGTGAGGAATGCCAGGCCTCCACCGTGGTTCGGATTCCACGTTAAACTGCAGGTCCTCCATTTCATCTCACAATCACCCTGCCACTACACATTAGCGTAAGTGCGTGTACCCCGAACGGGTAGTAAGACGCGGTGCTAATAATAATAATAATTAATAATAATAATAATACTAATTATAATAATTATAATAATAATTTAAAATGAATATACCTACTTTTTCGAGAAAATATTTTAGGTTTTCATCAAACATTTTGAGGTAATATTTATAGTCGTCAGAACTATCATCTCTGATAAAGTTAAGTAAATTTAAATGTGTGAATCTGTTTCTTTGTATCAACCAGTTCTTAACATACATTTTCCACTTTTTATTTTTAGTTTCAATGAACACGCCCCATTCGTCTAAAATAATCTACGCTGCTGCAACTTGCTTCAACAAACTCATTGTAGATACGGATTTTTTCTTTCTTTTTTAGCAAATAAAGGAGTCCACTTGTGCTAATGGTAGAACGTGTGGGATGATATATGACCCGAGTAGGGCTCGTACGTGGATGGGATAGGGTGTAATGTGGTGGACCGGATATAACTAGATCAAGATAGGGATAGGGTGTAATGTGGTGGACCGGATATAACTAGATCAAGATAGGGATAGGGTGTAACGAGGTGGACCGGATATAACTAGATCAAGATAGGGTTACGATGTAATGAGGTGGATTGGATAAAACTAACTCAAGATAGGGATAGGTGGCGCACTGAGGTTCAACAATATACGTTGTGAACATGCATATGTAGTGTTTAAACCGCACTAAAGAAAAACCACCCGCCATTTTCCCTGTTCTTTCTGACATACGCTCCATACTGATGTACAATTCTCATTATGGTTGCATTGAAATATTATTACCAATGTATTATTGTATTTTTTCTCAATACCTAGGCTAGTAGCTTCAGTTTAGTTTCCATAGAAAGTTCCTTGTCTCACAGCTAATAAGGTTGAATAGGGGAAAGTACAATTTTATCTCAAATTGAGTTACTGCTTCCATTTGTTAGATTATTATTATTATTATTATTATTATTATTATTATTAGCACCGCGTCTTACTACCCGTTCGGGTTATACGCACTTACGCTAATGTGTAATGGTAGGGTGATTGTGAGATGAAATGGAGGACCTACAGTTTAACGTGGAATCCGAACCACGGTGGAGGCCTGGCATTCCTCACATTCACAAGATGTCTTGTCAGAGGTGAAGGAAGGGTTTGGTAATCAGATAAATCTTTGCCGGGACCGAGCATTTGTTAGACAATCAATGAAAAGTTCAGAGGCACTTTAAATTATGGTTAAAGAGATCGCCGTCATTTAAATTAATTTAAAAATAGTATTTCCCCAAGGTCCATAAAAGTCGTCCTGTAAAATGTGTCTGATGTAACTCTCCCCCTTTCTATCTATAATCTTCAGTCGCAATCAATTGTCACTTATTCATACGTCAAGTCTGCAATTGTCACTTTTGATATACACTATCAATGTTGGCTATCGAAAAACATGTTTTAATTAAACAAGTTTATTTCAACCATAATCCTACTTTTATTGGATTCCTGTCAATCTATTGACACCTACAAATCCAACAAGTTTAAAATAAAAACTAATTTGAAAATAAATTCGATGTTAAAAAAAGGTCCCTGCTGTTTCCTGTTGGGGGACTTCTCCACGAGTCAACGCAGATAGAATCCCCTTCGGTCTCCCATTACATAATTCTGGGTAGGGCCTTGTTCCTAAATAACGTTTTAAACCAAACATGTTAGTTTTTAAAAAAAATGGCACCTTGACATGGGAATCGAGTCCTTGTCAAGGTGTTTGCACCCCCCTCCCTCACCCCCCCTCCCCAACTATATTTCGTTTAAATGTATCCCTATGAACGGACAGGTAATACAACTGCTAACGATTATAATTCTAACCATAACCGGGTAGGTTTAGTTGTTGTTTAGTGTGAACGCACCTTGTTTGTTATGATGCCCATCCACGACAAAAGCTTGTTGTATGCAGCCTCTTCCGGCCTCCGATTGATGGCCGCTACCTGTGGTGACAGCAAAACCTGCTGGTATTGTCACGAGCAAACATTGTATACTCAGTCACCTTCCACTTTAATATGTAGTCATTCAACACGATGTTAAAACTAAAACTGTCTGAGATAAATAAAAGCTTTGTTAACAGTGCCACCTTGAGGACCTGGGACAATATAAATTTGAGGAGGATGAGGGGGGACTTTTCACACAAAATATTTACTTATTACTCGATTCGATGGCCGCATGGTCTAAGGCGCTACTCTCGCAGTAGACTGGACTGCCGATGACGGGGAAATTAGGGTTCAATCACGGTCGGGTGTAGGCCTACTGAGGATGGCTTTTCCTAAATGGTTTCCCCCCACTCTCTACGCGAATGCGGGTACACTTCCTATAAATGCAACCCTCCACATCCCTAATCTATTAGCGTAACTAGCACATAAGCTTACATCCTTTATGGGTAGTAAGACGCGGTGCTAAAAAAAAACTAACTTGTTTTCTGTGTTTTATTAATTTCTAATTCACATAATATTTAAACTATCTATAAGGAATACATGATTTGCTTCCTTCCATGACAAAGCTACAATATTGTTATAATAACAATAATAATTATTATAATTGTAATGGAAATAATAATAATAATAATAATAATAATTATTATTATTATTATTATTGCACACACCTAAACACTCCTCTTCAACGTAGTTCAAGGTTAATTCTCACTTTGTCTCATAGAGAAGTACGCCTCAATTGCGGCGTTATACTAGACGACACTATTACCTAAACTCGAATGGATTGAGCCAGTTTCGAATGTTAAACTAACCCACTCAATCCTGGCCTAGGCAGATGTCGTCTAGTATTTAGTGTAGCGCCGTACTTGAGGCGTAATAAGTCTAGCTGTGAAACTGACCCATTCCATTCTGGTACAATTAAGGCTACGGTCACAGTAGCACCGTATTCGGCCGACGGCTGTCGTCAGAGTAACGCGGTTTTCGGCCGAAAGGTGTGGTTTCATAAACACACTAGTCACAAATTACTATAATATTATGTTAGCATGATAGTGTTTTGATGTAAAATGTGATCTTTTTATTAAATAGATGGATCCTTATTTAAAAACTTCCTTAATGATTATTGTTCATTCCGAATGTCCTATCATGTTATAATAATTAAACTATTATTACCAACCAAATTAATAGCTTATTTTTGCTAAACAAGTTAATTTAAAATAAAAATAACATACTTGTAATGTCCATTTCTGTCCAAACCTCACACCATAGAATCCTAGAATTTTCTCTATTATGATAAGAGATTGCTTCTTAAATCCCACAAACTCTTTCTTTCAAATATCAAAGATATTAACTTTTCACAGTCCATCAAAATAAAGAGTACAGACGATCTCTTGAAAGTCGGACAGTTCGTCCGAAAAAAAAAAATTGTTTTGAATCTATCCGACGTCGGACGTATTCGGGTGTACTTAACGGTTTTACTATGACCAAGTTAATGGAGGACCACGAAATTGAAAATATCAGAGAAGAGTCGGCCGAGTACGATGCTACTATGACCATAGCCTAAGTGTTGTCTTGTATTTAGTTTAGCGCCGTATTTGAGGCGTACTAAAAGTCTAGCTATGAAACTGTCCACTTTCGGCGAAATGCGCCAGTAAAATTAGTTCACGCGTGGAAATGTACTTTGCAACTCACATAAAAGTTTTTGATATATCAAATTTGGGCATCGATTAACTTCACTGTGAAGTCACACATACAAAAAAAAAAAAAAGTTTGCCCTGTGCATTTGTCCATTGGTGTATTACGGTGCATGTATGTATGGAAACATTTTACAGGCCGCGAATTGAAATTAATCGAGTCCAAAATTTTAATATTCGCTTTGGATAAGTTATCAACACAACTGACATTCATTCCATTTGGATGCCCAAAGTAATTTTTTCTTCAAAAATTTAGTTCTTTATAAAAATAAAGTAACAAAAGAGGTGTGCACTTTTAAATTGTGTCAAGTATTATTTTTTTGATTATTATTACCATCATCTTTAAAATATGCAAACAAACTACAGACAAAATTGTTAAACAGTGTGCCAGATCTAGCCGACACTCATCATGAGATTACTTTCGTTTATAGCCAGTGCTTGGTAAGCTATATCCCATCTACTTTAGGAGTGTAGGTAGCTGACAGATAGCTAAAATTACGAGAAATACTCTCATGTCCATTCGTCAAACCATTTTATCTGCAAGACAATGTGTTGATTTGTTATTTTTATTAGCCAATCTTTCACAACAATCAATTTGTTTTTAATTATGTTTTTCTATTAACCATTTATACAAATTCTGCTAACCTTCAGTCACCACCATTCCTCTGGCTTTACGTTATATGAGTGACGGCTAGCAGAAGTTTTTTTTTTTTGTCGCTAACATTGTTTGATGGTTACAAATTTCACCCTATTCGGAAATAAGTAATATTTGCTTGGTTATACAATATTATCAATATAAAGTGTCATCAAATGATTTTAATAATACTTTCCTTAGGATTACTTTATATTTGTCGTTTTCATAATTCATTGAAAGAACAAAATGGCAACAAGAGATATCATATTACATGAAATAATAAACTAAAAAGTTTCTATCACACTTGTGTTTTATTATATACTCAATTCATGGTAGGAATTACTCTCTGAAAGGTCTTTTATCCTACCAATATCCTACTATATAATAAGACTTCTGGTAGAGAAAAAGGCCTTTCAGAAAACAATTCCTACGGTGAACGGACTTTAGCTTGCCACCAACATACATATTTTTATACCTTAGAGAAAGAGTCATACAAACTATTAGTTTCAAAATAAAGCGTTTTTCTTTAGTAAAGAGTTCATAAACACAACCGAAGACCGTTAGTATGACGTCATCATCTGCCCTTGTTGAGGATGTTTTGCCATCTTATTATATGAAGATAACGCAGCATTTTTAGAAGCGCTCTTTTGAAAATAAATTTTAAGCTAACTATCGAGGCCGCTTCCACACAAAAAGAAACATCCAAACAGTTAGTTTTATAGGTTCATGTGTAAACACGGATAAAAGAAACAAAAGAAGTTATTGAAAAGTTATTGAATCATTTTTATTTGTTGGAAAAGTTTTGACTGCCAAAAATAGCAACAACTCAACACATGGTCTTGCAGATTTTAAGCTTTGGCGAATTGATACATATTGTAGCTTTTCTTAGTTGTCACCACTTATTTTGCTCTCGATAGGGCGTATAAAAAAATACAATGAACCTTTCTGCTCATGGGTATACACTGCACTCGCTCCCGCTTTGTTCGAGCGAACAGATGACGTCACTCGAACAACTCTCCTATATGGTTTTAGAGACTTATTTGTATTCTTGCGCTAAACAGTATTTACATTCTTAATCAGGTGCGGGGGCTGGTGAGTCATACCAACAACGCTAATTTAGGAAAATGACCCCCTGACAGGGATTTGAACCGTTTTCCCTCCGTCTTTACGCGCCGTCCGCTCTACCATCTGAGCTATCCAGGTTATGTGAGTGTCAGTTGTCTCTCAAACAGCTGAATACCACCACACGCTCCCAGGAGTGTACAACGCAGTAGTGACGTAACACTGGAGCGGTCTGTGATAGCCTGCAGTGGGAATCTTTGCAACAAACACGTCTTTTCAGTTGGCATTCTGATGGGTGGAAATGGGGCGTTAGCCCCTCCCCAAGACAGCAATTAAGGTCATTAAGATATTAAATTATGTGAAGTATGACTGAAGTATAAGGTGTAGGGGGTACATTTAGAAATGTGTTCAAGTTGACCGCGGTGGTCTTGGACTAAGGTGCTCGCCTCAGAACCCGATGTTCTTAGGTTCTAATCCAGCCTGGATCGATTGATTTTTCTTGATCGATAGCAAGTTGTAGCACAACTTCCTTCGGAGGGGAAGTAAATCCGTCGGTCCCAAGTTGATTGTGGCATGTAACATAACCCTGTAAATATGTGAAAATATCTTTCCCTGCAAAAACTGGTAGGCTCTTTTGCTCTCACTCATAGAAATTATCGTGTGCTGAGATAAACAGTCGGTTCAGAAAGTTTACGTTAAATACATAAAATAATTAAATTTCTCTCTCTCTCTCTCTCTATATATATATATATATATATATATATATGTGTGTGTGTGTGTGTTGAATATAAAAACATCATTTTAAGTACAAGCCTATGCTTTTAGTGTTTAAAAAATAGTGACACACATTTAAAATACCCCCAATGTCGTTATTTCACTTATCTTACGGGTTATAATTATAATTTAGATAAATTAACGAGAAAGTCTGTGTGGCACACCGCACCAATTATTTCTCTAAACCTATATTTGACTTCCACTTAATTATTTCTTCGGATGATTCAACTTAGCTTTGACTTATCTTTGCATTTAAAAGGCGATCATTGCACACCTACAAAAGTACGCCCTTCTTTAGAAAAAAATATATTTTGTAACTACATCAATTTCATTGTTCTGTGGTCAGGTCAAAAACAGTAAACACCACTTTAATTCCATTTCTGGTTCGAGCGTAATCGTGTTGTTAATATCCCGGTTAATCGATCGTTACGTGTAAACATTAAGGTGGGAGAGTAGTGAACGCGAGAGGGAAAAAAAAATCTGTTTTTTCAGTTTTTACAACAAAACATTTTGTTGGGCAAAATAAATCAATATTTCTTCCGTACAAACATTAATAGTTTAATTTTCTTCACATGATGAGATCAACAGTTGTTGAATATCTGTCGTAAGTAGGGATGTGGTATCGAAAGAAAAGTATCGATACTGTACTAATTAAAAGTCTCGGAAGAAAAATATCGATACATTACAATTATCGATATCGAAATCTTAATCTGGAAAAATGTGTTGTTTTAAAAAAAAATCTAGCATTAATAATTTAAACTTTTGCATCATAATTGTATTTTCATATTTATTTAAACACTGAAAATTATAATGATTCAGCTCTACAAAAAATTATTTTGTTTATTTAGTGGTGAATGGTCGCCACTCTTCCCATCACTCATTAAGGTAACAGTCTGTCTTGCTTGTCGTGCAGAAAATGAGTGAGAACTGAGAAATAGTGTCATTTGTTCATTTAAGCCCAGCATGATTGAAGATAGCAAAAAAAAAAGTTGTTTCTTTTGATACCGATCCGATACCAGAGTTTGAATACTAATATCGGTAAAGGTATTGAGTGGAAAAAAAAACTAGTTTCGAAAGTAAAAATATCGATACTTTTTTCACATCCCTACACATGAACATTGCGGCATTAGTTGAGAAAGGTTTTAGATTAGGAGAAAAGTTGTCGTTGAATTCCAAGACACTCTTGACAGAACTGTTGATATCACCAAGGGAAGCAAATTAAGCTCTTTGTTTCAGTTGGAGAAAGGTTTGATTCATTTCAGTTTTTTTTTTTTAAAGTTTTAATACAAAAACTGCTTTTAACTTGCGTCTCGCCTTAACTGTTCCGTTTGTATTTAAGATACTCGCCCTTAACCAGGCGGGTTTGGCTATACTTCATTCACGGGAGGAGTTTACCTCTGAAAGGTCTTTTTTCCTACCGATATCCTACTATATAATAGATTTCTGGTAGGGAAAAAAGTCCTTTTCCAGGTAAACTCCTACCGTGAACGAACAATAGGCTATCGTCGATCTTATTTCGAAAGTCAGACTTACCGATATCCTGGGGGTGGGGGGTAAACCGGGGGAGGACGTTTAGCTTAGTGTAAATTTGGGATACTTGTATTTATTTGTATAAATATCCTAGTATCAATACAAACACTTATTTAACATCGTTATTCTATCGCCATTATTATTGAAAGCTAGCGTCTCGGTACATCATATTATTATCTAACGTACCCTTGACCTAGAATTGAAATAGAGGACAGGAACTCTTGAAACAAGTTCTCAATTAAGCTTTAACCGATGTTAATTACGACTGTTAATGGGTGAGGACGAATCCGGGTTAGACAGTGGTTCGACCCAGGTGCAGTCAATTTTTCATAGAAAAAGCCTTATCTGACAGCTAGATAATCTACTAGATCTACTTTCACGTATTCATACGTCAAGTCATGTTATCCGCAGCTGTCACTTTTGATATATTATCAATGCCTATAAAATGATCTTAATAAAATAGTAAAATTTTATCAATTTTGTCCAGAAAAAAAGTTTGTATTTTATAAAAGGCTCTTCCTATGAAAATCGGACTATATACTTAGACCCTTTTTTTCATCAAGCTAGAGGCCAGGAAAGTTTTCAACTAGCGTGTTAAATCATTGATTACATACTTGGAAACTTGCAATTTGAAAACAAGGTTTCACATCGTAAGCCGAAGGTTGCAAAGGTTCTTGACTACTTTTTTAAAAATAGAATGAGAACATAGATGCTAACTGTATATTTTCTCGGTCCCGACATAGATTTATCTGATTACCAAACCCTTCCTTCACCTCTGACAAGACATCTTGTGAATGTGAGGAATGCCAGGCCTCCACCGTGGTTCGGATTCCACGTTAAACTGTAGGTCCTCCATTTCATCTCACAATCACCCTACCATTACACATTAGCGTAAGTGAGTATACTTCATTCACGGTAGGAGTTTACCTCTGAAAGGTCTTTTTTCCTACCAATATCCTACTATATAATAGATTTCTGGTAGGTAAAAAGGCCTTTCAGAGGTAAACTCCTACCGTGAACGAACTTTATAGCCCGAACGCGTAGTAATAATAATAATAATAATAATAATAACTGTATATTTGACTCTTCTTAGAAACAACCTAATCGCACAGTTCTAAAAGCTACAGTATTTAATGTAAAGTTCGTTCACGGTAGGAGTTTACCTGGGAAAGGACTTTTTTCCCTACCACAAATCTATTATATAGTAGGATATTGGTAAGAAAAAAGACCTTTCCCAGGTAAACTCCTCCCGTGAATGAACAATATATGTCACAATATTATCGGTAGCCTGGACTGGACACACCGGGGATCCTTATCCTCACTCCAGGGCCCATCCTCATCCTGTTTCATTTTGTTGGCGGTACGGGCGCTAGAGCATGCGACATAAAACAACAGCGGACCAGTTTTTTTTAGTCCAACTTAGCGGCCGCGTTAATCTCACTCTTCGACGTTCCGCATGGAACAATGCGTCTCCAGTGGCGTCCTATTTATAGCCTGTCCTGTCTTATTTCTGTGTGTGCACACACACGCGTCGAGGTGTCGGCACGTGCCGCACATGTGTCTTTCAGACGACAAAACCCTCGTATCATTCAGTTTTGTATCAATACTTTGTTTGGAACACGTTCTTACAATATTTGTTAGCCCTGTTTTGTCACACATTTGGTCATCATTCCTTGCAGTGGTTTGCTTCAGTGACTGATCCCGCCCGCTGCGGGAGGAAGGGTCCGGTTTCTGGTAGATCAAAGAGATGATCGATCTCATGATAAGAGATAACCTTAATCATTGTTCCCTCAAACTTTCGCCAGTCGCATACCCTTTTCGGAGCCATGGCTTAACTAAAGTACCCGGTGACCTAGCGGTCTAGGGGTAAGGTGTCAGACTTCTGTGCTGGCGGCCGGGGTTCAATCCTCGGTCCCGGCACAGATTTATCTGATTACCAAACTCTTCCTTCACCTCTGACAAGACATCTTGTGAATGTGGGGAATGCCAGGCCTCCGCCGTGGTTCAGATTCCACGTTAAGCTGTAGGATCTCTATTTCATCTCACAATCACCCTACCATTACACATTAGCGTAAGTGCGTATAACCCGAACGGGTAGTAAGACGTGGTGCTAATAATAATAATAATAATAATAATAATAATAATAATAAAAGTACCCCTTCCAGCGCTTCATAAAAAATAATTAAACAAATATATACGACACGTTCTTGTAAACTATAAACTATCGTCCAACATTTTAGTAAAGCTTTAATGGCAAGCTAAATACAGTCGTGACCAATGGCGATTAAACAGATAAGGGCGTAGGGAGTATCGACACCCTTTTGGAAAGAACTAGCTCCTCCACCTGGAATAAATTTACCCCCATTAGATTTATGCTCAAATTTGTTACGTTTTAAAACTTACAGCAGTCTACTCAAAATAGCTTCTAGAGGCTCACTATAGTTAGCTTCTAGAGGCATCTGATTTTTAAACTGAATCTTGAAAAAGACCATTCGAATAGCTTCTGAAGAGAGATAACTTTCAAAAGATTTCAGGCTAGTATCACTCCAAATAGCTTCAAAGGATATCCTATTTTCAACATTTGCTGGGTTAGAGCACTCTAGCCACCTTCGGTTTGGGGAAGCAAGCCTATGCTTTCTTTTCTATTCACCCCACTCCCCCTCCGACCCCATCACCAACCTTACGCAAACAATGTTGGTCACTGGCTTTTACAGAGAGAAAGAAAGGCTTATTAAAGTGGATTTGTTTATCACCGCGTCGAGTTATACGCTTATGTACTAATTGCGCTAATGATTTTAGAGATTAGGAAGGCTATATTTAGAGGAAGTGTACCCTTATTTTCATGGCGGGAGAATGAAAAAAACCACCCTCAGTACACCCGACCAAGATTTGAACCTTGATCTCATCATTGGTAGTCTAGTCTACTACGAGAGTAGCGCCTTAGACCATGTGGCCACCGAAGCTGATAGTAAATCTCAGTATAACGCTAGGTAGGCCTGAGGGTACGCGTATCACAGTTTGGAAAACTCTGGTCGTAAGAAACCTACACATTGATTTTAGTAGGAATGGACATCAAATAAAGGCCTTTTCTCCTATTATAGCCTTATAATATTAAGTAAAACAATTAGCGTATGGAGGGGTGTTGGTTATTTAAAACTAATATGACTTAGAAATGTTCACTTTAGAACATAATTATTTCAGCAATCGTTTCATATTATTACTTTAATCCGCATAAGGGAGTAAGTATCGTATAGTCTGGTTTGTCGGTGATGGTGATGGTTTGAACCTCGGACGAGTGTACCGAATTGTATTTTTCTAAAAAGGTTTCCCCACTCAAAATCCATTACACTTTGGATGCACTTCTTCTAAATTCTACCTTCCTCATCCTAAAGGCCTATTCACACAGAACGCTAAGCTAAGCTAAGCTAAGCTATGCCTTGCTTCGCCGCGATATATTTTTGCCAATTGCTGGCCGGGCAATTTTTCCATTTCCCCATCTTGAACCATCTTACGTTGCGCGTGCGCATAACGCAACTTGGGATCCGTGTTGAACTGATTCAGTGCTGGTTTGGTGAAAATAACTAAATAAGTGTTGTAGTTTTGTTTTCAGTTTGTTTCACGTGTATTTAAGTAATATTATATTTGGGTTGTATATTTAATAAATGTGTTTATATTAAAATGTAAACGTTAATTGAATAAGTCATACCTGCACCTTCTACATTTTCTTCATCTTTCTAAACAGCTGTTAACAGCAGCATCTTCTCTTCCTCAGTACTTTCATCTGAATTCAAACAAGGCATTTTGGAGAACGCCATCACAACTAAAGTTCACTGGAGCAGACCAGTAAGAAACAACACTGATTTCTAGAGGGAAAAGAGGGACCATGGCTTAATCTAGCTTAGCAATGAGTGGGAAACCAAACTGACAACGTCTTAGCAGAGGGCAGCGCAGCGTAGCTTAGCTTAGCATTCTGTGTGTATCGGCATTAACACCATCATTGTAATGAAATGAGGATAGACCGGACGAGTAAGTAACATGTGGTACATGCCATGGACAGTCGCTTGAAGATGTTTGTGTCTTTGCTGGAATTGTAGTGGGTTTGTTTCACCTTAGGGGGTTATATTGAACTGGTATGAATCGCACACACTGGTACCGTGTGGGATCTTTGTACATTATGTAGACGTAGTGGTCGACAACCTTTTTGATATCGTGGG
Organism: Timema douglasi; assembly: GCA_901482245.1. NCBI lineage: Eukaryota > Metazoa > Arthropoda > Insecta > Phasmatodea > Timematidae > Timema > Timema douglasi. Next base: position 31,331 of record CABEEJ010001642.1, read on the forward strand.
CCGTATAAGTTGGGGGGAAAAAATGTGGGCCGTAGACTAAGGTTTAAAAACAATATCAAACATAAAAAAAAAAATGTTTTTGTCAGTTCGATGTTAGGTACAGTAGGATTTGGTTAATTCGAAAAATTAGATAGTTCGAACCCATAATGATCCGCCATGAAATCCCTATATAAATCAACGCTAAAAAACAACATTTAATTCAAATTTGAGAAGGAATTATTCGGATAGTTCGAAGCCTATCCACTGTAAAAAAAATTCGAGCTTTTACTAATTTCGAAGCTAACTTACCGATCTTTATTAAATCTCCCCAGATGCCAAGAATGTCTTATAAAGTTAGTAATTGACGCATAGAAAAAGAGAAAGCGGGGAATTCTGTATTGGCGGCGACAAAGATGTGTGGACCCGGCTTTCATCTCTTCTGCGTAACAATGTAATACCGTCCGAAATTTTCGTCTGTTAATTTTCCCAAGTTTTGTATTTTGTGTTTACATTTATCTTGTTTTTTCTTGTTTGTACATACAGTGTATGTATTTTATAGCCAACATGTATATAAAATACGTGTGTGTTTATATGTAGCATATTATTTTGAAGTTATTGATTTATTGTGTACCTAGATATTAATAAAAATGGTTAGTCAATATTTTGGATATTTCGAATTTTTCTAGATATTTCTTGTACTTTAATTAAAAAAGTTCTATATAACTATCCTCGATGTGTTTTGGCATGCGCTGTTATTGTTGGAGTCTCTCTCCCTGTCTCCGATTATTACTAGAGAGAACATTTCAGGGGTGATGAGCTTGGAACAATAAATCTAGTGCTACAGTAGCCCCATGGCTTCTTTGGTGCTGACTGACAGCTCACAGCTGACTACTGACGGCAGCTGTTAAACACATGTTTTCGCAGATCATATGGTTCGGCGTAGGGATAAATAATTTGGTCTGGTAACTTTTCAAAGCTTTTAGCTCTCGGCTGTGAGCTGTCAGTCAGCACTAAAGAAGCCATGGGGCTACTGTATCTACACTTCGTTAACCCTGAAAGGTAGCAGCAGTTTTAGCTTGATGGATCGCACTATGATCCTAGCTTATAAGCTATACCATAGTGGAATAATGTAAGGTAAGCATTGATATCTTACAGGGTAGACAAAGACTAGACCTACATACATTTTTACGAAATTTTTGATGGGCCAAATAATCAGATTTCCAACCGCTGATATAGATATTCAAAACAAACATCAAAACTCGTTAGCCCTTAATATTTAAAAAGAGTTTATATCGTTGATTGAACTAAAATTTACTTTTCTATAAATTTCACTTTTTCGTGCGTAAAGCCTGGTCCACACGCAACGTTTTACTACTCAGTTATGATGACTGCGCATGCGAAAATGTGCAAAAAACGGCGTGGTTCAAGGATATCCGCACAATACAGTTTTCAACGCTGTTTTTCCCACTCATTTCCGCGGAATCCAATTTGTTGCAATTTGTCTTGCGAAACGAGGACAAATTAAACATAATTACACGCGAAAATAAGGGCAAATTAAACACAAGTACTCGCGAAAAACGGAGGCAGATTAAACACAAGTACTCGCGAAAAACGAGGGCATATTAAACACAAGTACTCGCGATAAACGAGGGCAGATTAAACACAAGTACTCGCGAAAAACGAGGGCATATTAAACACAAGTACTCGCGAAAAACGAGGGCAGATTAAACACAAGTACTCGCGATAAACGAGGGCAGATTAAACACAAGTACTCGCGATAAACGAGGGCAGATTAAACATAAGTACTCGCGAAAAACGAGGGCAGATTAAACATAAGTACTCGCGACGCTACAAATTTTCCAAACATTGACTACTGAAAATACACAAATTAAAGGGTATCCGTAAGAAACTCACGTAAACATTGACGAATATTAGTCATCGTAACATTAAAAAAAGAAAACATAATTTTATGATCCTCATTTCTGCACCATTATCTAAAGAAAACTGAGCAACATGAGTGTAGAGGAGACGGATAAGATCATCCATACGCACCGACAAGTCTGTGCCGTGCGCCGATAACTATGCTGTAGGGGTCAGTTTTTAGACCCCGTGTACCGGCTCAATATGTTGGGAATGGTGGTACCGGGGGGTGGGGGGGAGGGATGCTGTTCCCTATAAATCAGTTGAACTTTATATAAGTGTGAAGCACCAGTCAGAGTGGTTGCCTGTCGTGGGCCGGCCTGAGTTGGCGGAATATGTGGGGTGCTCGTGTCAAGGACGAGATCATCACACGCCCACTTTAAAAAAAAACCTGTTCATTCTGATGTACGTGACGTATCCATCATTTTACTAGATCTAATACCAAATATTACACTCTTCAGCTTCTTGCTTGTTTTTTTAGTATCTGGTTTTACTACCCGTTCGGGTTATACTCTTAGCAACCATTTACCCTAATGGATCTAGGTATTAGGAAGGTTATATTTATAGAAAATGTACTCCGAATTTGCGTTAGGAGAGTGGAAAACTGTTTTGGAAAAACTATCCTCACTACACCCGATCGAGATTCGAACCTCGATCTCTCCGTCATCGACAGTCTAGTCTAACGCGAGAGCAGCGCCTTAGACCATGCAGCACCAAAGCAGGTAATTAATTGATTAATAAGGTTGATGTTAATAATTAGTGCTGGATTGGATGGCGCCAGCCGCTAGCTTCAAGGACGTGCGTCTAATGCGAATCTACAGGTTTGGTACGTTACGAGTCTAAAGTGCTGCCATATGAAGCAGAACATATCACAACCATATATTACGCCTTCTTAACTGTTTGTCCTGTCTTGTTAATTTTATGGTAATGCAATGACGTCAGGGGGACAAACTTGCGGCGCGACACGTCCTGGACGTCACTTCCTTGGTGCCGCCTGACGTCAACTACAGATGTCGTTTCATAGTATTCTCGCGTTGGCCAACCTCGGCCCCTCAAACAAATCCTAGCCACACACACACTTTGTACCTCTCGATTACAGTAGAGTTTTGCTCATATCCTGACCGGGGACTCAAAACCTGAATTTTCTCCACAATCTGCTACGGAATCTTAATTTGTCTAGGCCGGGAGGAAAATAGAGTGGGAGAATTGTAGCTAGATTCACCAAGTAAGAGAGAGAAAGAGAGTAGGGTATTCCCCTCTGACCCACCAGAAAAGATTGTTTTTAAATACATGCCTCTAGAAGTTATTTGGAGGTTATTTACTAAATTGTTATTCGGGCTCATCGCTATCACCTACAATTTGTTTTTTTAAAGTAAGTGCTTTTAAAATCCATTTAAAGTGTTAAAACTGATCAATACTTGTGAGAGAATGCATTGAACCCTAATATCAGAGGCGTGTCGTGAAGGAACGTAAGTTCAAACCGTACCCGTGAATTGTTCGTACACCTCAGTAGAACACTCATTGATCAGGTATCCAGGGGAATACATTATCGTGTGAGGCATGCAGAGCATATGAATGATTGGTCAAATAGGGCCCAAGTGGGCGATAATAAATCACAGGTAGAATTTTACAAGGTGGCCGCGTGGTCTAACGCGAGACTCTCTTAGTAGACTAGATTGCCGATGACTGGGAGATTGAGGCTCGAATCTCGGTCGGGTGTACTGAGGTTTTTGTTTTCCAAACGGGTTTTACACTTTCCTTCCACGCAAATGCGGGTACACTTCCTATAAATATAACCTTCCCAATCCACACCCAATCGCCAAAACCACTAACGTAATTAGAACATAGTTGTATAACCCGAACGGTTATTAAGACGCGGTGCTAAAAACAAAGGTTCTGCTTTCCTTGCGACACTCCAATAGACGCCACTGTCTCACAACCAAAAAATAGCCTACATTAAAAAAAATTATAGTGTGTTACACAAACTTAACCAAGGACACAGAAAGTGGAGGATGTAAAACAGCCAGTAGCCTAACTTCTCTAGTTGTAAAGTCCGCACTATACGCACCGCGGGTTTACTGAGCTAGGCTTCTTCACGGGGAAGTTGCTGGAGGTCTGAAGTAAACCTTCACGACTAAAACGCAACAAAATGGCCACGGTCTGATAACTGATCAGATCTTGTTGGAAAAACAAGTGCTCGCGGAGACGGGTGCATCCGCCATAGAATAAAATAACTTGGAGAAGTCCAAGCTGTTATTAAACCCGCGGACTTATCCAACCATTCGGATATCCACGGAGAAGTCATGGATTTGTTCTTCCTGTGAAAATTGGATTGTAATTCCCTCTTTTATTTTCATGTTTCTTGCTTGTATGTTTGTAAAAATAACAAGTGGATCTTTTATATAGCTTAATTGGCAAAACAATTTAAGTTTAAGAAAAATGGCTCTTAGATATTTTGTTAATTGAACCCTTTAAAGTTTAGAAACTCACATCAAAGCATATACGTTTAACTTCACAATTTTTTTTTAGTGTCTCTTTACCACATTAGGCTGCCTTTTGTTTTATTCATTATAAAATCATTACAATATGCATTAATATGACTTATTCATAACGTCTAAATACTTTCTGTTTATATTCTTCACCACATTACTCAGTTTTACTACCTTAAGGGGGGGATGTAGGCGACACGAGAAAAGTCCAGTGTTTTTGCACTTTTTATAGCAAAACATATTTTGTCTAAAATAAATAAAATATTGCTCCAGTAGCAACGTTTAGTTTTTCTTCACGTGGTGATATCAACAATGGTTGAATATCTGTCATAAGCATAGCGCCATTAAATGACAAACTTTTAAACGGAGAGAAAAAGTTATCATTAAATTCCAGGACACCCTTGACAGATAGATAGATATTCAACAACTGTTGATATCACCGTGTGAAGAAAATTTAACTAAACCTTGATACTGAAGCAATACTTTATTTATTTTGGACAAAAAAAAAGTTTTGCCATAAAAACTGCAAAGTCACTGGCCTTTTCTCGCGTCCCCTTCCACATCACCTTAATAGTATTAATGATTATTATTATTATTATTATTAGCACTGCGTCTTACTACCCGTTCGGGTTATACGCACTTACGCTAATGTGTAATGGTAAGGTGATTGTGAGATGAAATGGAGGACCTACAGTTTAACGTGGAATCCGAACCACGGTAGAGGCCTGGCATTCCCCACATTCACAAGATGTCTTGTCAAAGGTGAAGGAAGGGTTTGGTAATTAGATAAATCTGTGCCGGGACCGAGGATTGAACCCCGGACTCCAGAACAGAAGTCTGTGTACTCTGTTAACTTTGTTTATTAACAAGACTGTATAATAATATGCCAATTAAAAAAAAAAAATTGCAAATCTTTTGTGAACTACCATATTAGGAGTCTCTCTCTTCATGGGAGTTGTCTGTTGTGTTTTCTGTAATCGAAATGTCAAGTTTGTTTGAAGAAGAGGAACTTTTTATAACCTGGAAATGACCCTCGTCCAAACTAACCTCGTATGAATTTTGAAACCAGTTGATGTGACCCGCTAGCTGAGGAATGCTAGCAATGTCTTGTCTTGAACCAATCTACTTGGACATACCGCAACTCGTACTAGCCAAATTTGGACATGAGGAATTTTTATTCCTTCGCCGGAGACTCGTGAACCCGCTTCAACTTGAGGTGGAATGGAAGGCAACGTGAGAAAAGGCCGGTGTTTTAGCAATGTTTATGGCAAAACTTTTTTTTGCCAAAATAAATACAATATTACTCCAGTACAAACACAAAATATAATTTTCTTCACATTATGACCTTAAAATTTCTTGAACATTTGTCAAAGGTGTTCTGGAAGTTAATGACAACTTTTCTCATCATTTAAAAAGTTTGTTGGATAATGCCGCCATGCTCATGACAAGATATTGAAGAACTGTTGATAACACCGTGTGGGGAAAATTAAACTCTAGGTTTGTACTGAAGCAATATTTTATTTATATGCGCCAAAACAATAAAACATCGTACTCTTACTTTTCATTTATTGAAGCCAAATTTACTATTTTTGAAATTTATAATAAGTAAAAGAAAAATTTGTTTGTTAAAGTCCGGAACAAGTAAACATACTATTTTTATTTTTATTGATTATTATTATCTATTTTAATAACATATTTATTAGTCCTTATTTATTGAATGTCACCGTCGATTTAAGTTACCAAAATACACAATTATAAATGTTAAAACTACCCACTAAAACATTGTTTGACTAGGATGTATTAGGACATTTCTCTACACCTGAATAGACGAATATACCAATTTCCCTGTTGGAACATACTATTGAATGAAGTGGGGGTTTCCCTTTCGAATCGATTTATTTTCTTCTCAAAGATTTGGATCCTGTGACTTGTTGGGTTAAATTAGTTTGTTAGTCGTGGGCTGATTTTATTAATAGGCTAATTATTTAGAAAGCATTCGTTAAATATTTCTATCCCGGTAGTAATAAAACAATAAATCTCACTCGTACTTTATTTGGGGTTGTTGGGTCACAACAGAACTAGAGTGACTTTAATCGGTGGGCTCGTGTAGTAAACGTCAGACTCCTCTAGTCCGGTTGGCCAATGGCCACGAGAACGGCGCTCAAATTCTTGCCGGATGTGCTGAGGTGGAGTTCCTACGTGGTTTCCAAATCTCCTTACACTCAAACGCGGACATATATAATTTAAAACTCACTATCTAAACTATTCAACCCTACCCCATCGGTGTAAATAGCCGGATAGCCCTGGCGATTTGGGAGACGCGAAGCATTGGATGACCCACCTCGGTGGCGTAGTTAGTTTCTGTTGAACTAGACTGCTGAGGATGGGGAGCTCGAGGTTCGAGGTTCGAATCTCGCTCAGGTGAACTGGAAAGGGGGGGGTGGGGGGTGTTCCTACACGTTTTTCCACTCTCGCTCCACGCAAATACGGATTTACTTTCTCTAAATTCAAAATTCCCAATTCCTAACCAATTAGCGTAATTAGTACTTAAGCGTATAACCCGAAAGGATAGTAAAACGACGAGGTGTTAATAGAAAAAAAAAGAGCAGGGGAAGGGTATGGGTGAAGGGGTCAGGGGATGAGAGGTAAGACGTCAACAAAATAAAAATATATAAATAGCTTGTAGCTCATCAAAGGTGGGTGTGTAGGTGACGGAGTGTAATCCGTGAAGGTGAGACGGGGTAGACGAAGTGTACAAAAAGTTGCTGTTTTTTTTAATGTCGGATTGTCTTGATAAATGCGTGGACATGCGCAAAACTCCACTTTTTGGATTTCATAAAACTATTTATGATGGATGTGTTTTGTGGTCTAAGGTGACCTGGTCGTCTAGGAGTAAGGTGCCGGACTCCTGTGCTAGGGTCCGGGGTTCAATCCTCGGTCCTGGCACAGATTTATTTGATTGCCAAACCCCTCCTTAACCTCTGACAAGACATCTTGTGAATGTGAGGAATACCAGAGGTAATAATAATAATAATAATAATAATAATAATGTGGTCTAGTGGTCAGAGCTCTTGGCTCCAGTTCCAAAGGTCCCAGGTTTGATCCCTGGAGCCTCAAAACATTTATCTGTGAGGCAGTCAGTGGGTCTGTAACGGGGTCAAACTCAGCCTCGTGAGCACAAATGAGGAGCTACTTGAATAAATGAGTAACTGATCCGGTTTAGAAAACTGAGAGGAACGGCCGGGCTCTTCGTGTTGAACATATCACATTCTCTAGCTTCAAATGTTGGCACTATCATCGCTAATGGCGGCAGCTCGCTTGCGGGTTCAGACCTTGGAGTGGAGAGTGTTTGGTTGAGGTTGTGTGTGATATGTTTATTTAACTTTGATTATGTTTACAACTTTTTTAATTTCAAACCTGCATCGTTACTCCTAGCTTAGCTTAGGGCAACTTTATAACATGTTTGGGGCTGTGTGTCTGAATGCTCGTCACTATTGCCTCTGCCGCTATCTTTTGATAACCGAGTAGTAATTATGTGAGCCTAGCGGCTTTTAGGAGTTGTTTTCCCGCCTGGGTTGTAGATCGTGATTACCAAGTTCGAATATAAAGGCGTTCTTTGTGGGAGTATGTGGGACTTTCAACGATCCGCCAGTCTGTTGGATTATTTTGATATCACGAGTAGAGAGAGATGTGAGATGGAAAATGTTCTTTGGCCCAGTTTCATAGTCAAATTTAGTACGCCTCAAGTGCGGCGTTACACTAAATACAAGACGACACCTACCTAAACTCGAATGGAATGGGCCGTTCTCGCATAGGAAACTGGCCCATTCCATTCTGGTTTAGGTAGGTGTTGTCATGAACTTAGTGTAGCGCCGCACTTGAGGCGAACTAAATTTGACTATGAAACCTTTTTTTCCCCGGAACTATTTTCATCTATAAATGAAACAAAAGCAATCAAAATGTCCTGAGATTCGACTTAATTTTAATCTGTTCCACGAACGTTTACACCAGATACTTTATCAAATCACTGGGTCAAAACAAAGCAATAAAAGATATTCCAGTATTTTCTTACGCGTACAAAACGACTAATGGGGGGGTCCTCTGGTCTGCTAATATCTGGGTTCCCCAGTATACTGTTATCACAAATGTTGGGGTTCCCTTGTCTGCTGTAGCTCAGATAATTATGCTAATGATTCAAAATTATAATACAAATAAAAAGGTTGTGTAGAATTTTAATTTTACAATGCTGCAGATTTTTTTTTTACCATTACAGACATCACTGTTGAAATACAAATGTCAAAATAAAACACTATTGATTTTATTTTTATTTTGAATTATTTGTTAAAGTTATGAGTCATATAAATCAATACCATACTCATGTATTGAATATTATGAAAATTGTTTAGGTAAATTTGTATAATCATCATTCTCAATATTAATAACCACACACCCTGCCTCGGTGGCGTAGTTGGCTAACGCGTTAGTCGTGTTGAGCTGCTCGACTGCTGAGGACGGGGAGATCGAGGTTCGAATCTCGGTCGGGTGAACTGGGGGGGGGNTTTTCCACTCTCCCTCCACGCAAATGCGGGTTCACTTCCTCTAATTCAACCTTCCCAATTCCTAATCCATTAAAGTAATTAGTACTGAAAGCGTATAACCTGAACGGGTAGTAAGACGCGGTGCTAAATATTATTATTATTAATAACCACACACTTTTGTCCTACAAAATATTGTCTGATGACAGGTATAAATTATTATGTAGCTCTAATTATTGTAAAACATTTGGTCATTTTGAGTTTCTGGGAAGGCTAATGGCTGGTGAAGTTTAATCATGAGTCATTGATGAAATTCTTCTTTCAAAAACAGACCAACTATTGTGTCTCTTATCATGTTGATGGTTTCACTATGGCTGTCATGTTTGTAATAGACTTTAGTTAATACTATTACCTGTGTCATGCATATTGTTCTTTGAATTTACTTAGGACTGTTGATAACTCAATCTACACCCATTTTGAAATCTGCAAATATGTACATTATCAAATTATGCAATATTATATCACAATACCAAATTATTTTGGATGGTTTAACAATATTTTAAGTGTGTTTGATGGGTATTTGAAAATATACATATACATTTTTAGATTAAATAGCAAGTCTTTTAGTGTCGATACACCACTATTTTATAAAACATTTGTTTCTTCTCCTGAGTCAATATTTGAACACTTGTTAATTTGACAACAACATTTATTAAAGTTAAATAATAACAGCAATACCTATATCCAAGCAATGTGAGACAGTCAAAAAAATAAGGTTTATATTTGTTTACTGTCATATTCATTGAAACAAAAAGTTTGTCATCAATAAACATAAAAAAAAAACACATTGGCATTGTTGTTGGTTGATATGGGGGAAAAAAAAAGTTTAAAAATCATTTAAGAGTGTTGTTGAAGTGTATACACCATGCCTTTAAGAATTGGTATCATAAGCGATCTTCGACATTCAACACTATGTAATTAATTGTAAAGGTCAAAAGATCTTGTTGCTAAAAAATTCATGAAGGCATGGTGTGTATTAACTTCAACTTGGTGACCTGGCGGTCTAGGGGTAAGGTGTCAGACTTCTATGCTGGCGGCCGGGGTTCGATCCTCGGTCCCGGCAAAGATTTATCTGATTATCAAACCCTTCCTTCACCTCTGACAAGACATCTTGTGAATGTGAGGAATGCCAGGCCTCCACCGTGGTTCGGATTCCACGTTAAACTGTAGGTCCTTCATTTCATCTTACAATCACCCTACCATTACACATTAGCGTAAGTGCGTACAACCCGAACGGGTAGTAAAACGCGGTGCTAATAATAATAATAATAATAATAATAATAATAATAATAATAATAATAATAATAAACTTCAACAATATTCCTTAATGTTTTAACTCCTAATTTTTTTTTTCAATTGCATGGCGACAAACCATATGTTTAGATTAATTTTACTATAAAATTTTTTTAGTTAACAGATAAAAACTACTTTCTTATGTCTCATTATCATTGCTAAACTATTTTTGGTATGTTAAGACATTTTGATGATTCTTGATGTCAAATTGTCAAACTATTAAAAATATATTCATTTATGATGTGTTGTCCAATTAATTAAGTATTATGAATGCATAAAATATCAATACATTTAAATTTGATGAAATTATATTGTGTTAAGGTAGCCGGCCATCTCTGTTAACGATAAAGTATCATTCAGTGTCCTTAAAATACATTGATCTCTGTCATTTTCTGGAACTACTTCTCTATTCCATCTAAGCTTATACTTACTTTCACCCTTCGCCTACAACTAGCCTTTGTCATGTCAATTAGAAAGAGAGGAAATAAAATTATGATATTTCTTTTCTCATGGTAAAGAGAGCTTCTCACAACTAGTTCTCAAATATTTTAAAATTGTCAGTTATGGGCCTATCAAAAAATTACTATGTTTGATAGAGGAAGGCTAAATCTAAAGCCCTTTTTCATTAAACCTACTCTCATAGCTCCTCAAATATGATTATAAGGTCATTGAAAATGATCTAACGTGCATTTTAACAATTCTTTTTATATTAATAAAATCCAAAATATTGGGTTGTTGAAAAATAACCCTGTTGGAATTTTTTGACATCTTTTTTGGCGTGAACCATAAATAATGCATCATAGAATTAAATATTGTTTTAGAGATTAACGTTTGCACGACAACTTCTTGTTTGTTGAGATGGCCCCCTTAAGGGCTCTTTAATGGTTCTATGTTAATATAGCTAATTAAGTCTTAAAAATATTGTTATATCAAGATGGTAAAAACACAGTTCAAATGGCTTTACAAAAATGTCTCATTTTTACTTACAGAGTGTGATAGCAGTAGCCCCCCAAGCTGGAAGCCCCGTGGAGGTAAGCTGGCCCGGCGAGCCCGCTCTTTCAAGGAGGATTTCTTAGAAATATTGTCTCAGATGCGGTCTCCAGGCAGTGGGGGTGGTCAGAGGTCGGGATCCCCCCACTCCCCAAAGACTCGGATCAATCATAAGGGCTCCAGCATCGACACAGTGGACACGGACAAGAATCCACTCCGTGATCTGGACAGGCTCGTCAAGCAGGTGATTCCGCACTTTGTCACCACTCCATAATAATGTTCTAAGTACACTCTGTTTACCCTGAATGGTAGAATTATTATCTTGGTGGACTACACCAGAAGTTGGTAACCTTTTGTAAATTGTATGAGTTAGAAAACAAAACAAATGGAGCAAACATTTTCAAATTTATATTTTTCTCATGTGGTAATTAGTATTTGTCTATTTTTTATGTACACAATTATTTGATTGTTAAATTTATGTTTACTAGGACTTTTTTTTACTAATTTCATTGATTACTACAAGATCCTAAAGTTCTGAACTTTTTTTTAACAATCTGTATAACTCTTGTAGAGCAATGAAACATTTTATAATAAAATAGTGTGACCATTTTATAATAATCTGTTGTGAACGCACTGTGATAAAAGATTGGAACATAGGACCAGTTTCATAGTCAAATTTAGTACGCCTCAAGTGCGGCGCTACACTAAGTACATGACGACACCTACCTAAACTAGAATGGAATGGGCCAGTTTCCTATGCGAGAACGGCCCATTCCATTCGAGTTTAGGTAGGTGTCGTCTTGTATTTAGTGTAGCGCCGCACTTGAGGCGTACTAAATTTGACTATGAAACTGGCCTATAGAGGTCCAATAGTTATGTTGCTAAGTTTAGGTCACTGTTGATGTAATCCTTCAAATAAACTTTCTTAGAAAACATTGTTACATACAAAACTCTTATAAATTTTATCAACAAAAACCTTAAGTATAATGGAAATTTTGGTTTCATGTCTTGAAAGTGGAGTGGTAAACCGTTCACTTATTGATGTCCTAGGTTCTAATAACCTCACATATGCTATAAAAAGAAGAATTAATATTTTTTAAATATTTATAAGCCACACTTACAGATGAGATTTGTATTTGAAATTTCTGACATATTGTGCCAATTATAATGTGGAGATGATAAGTTATTTCCCTTAATCATATTTTAATTTGAGTTATTTAAAGTGGCCTTACGTTAATTTTTTATATCATCGTGGCCCTACTAACTGTTCAGGTTACATGCATATTAAAAAAATAATAAGTACTCTAATGGGGTAGCGATGAGGATTGAAGCATTTTAGAAGTAGTCTATTCACATTTGCTTGAAAGAAGTGTAGGAAACAATTTAAGGAAAACCACTCTCAGTAGACCAAACCAGGATTCAAACCTCGATCTCCTCGTCATCAGCAAGCCAGTCTAAAACGAGAGTGTCAACTTAAACAATTCAGCCACTGAAGCTGGTCTTACGATTATAGCATCACACAACTTAACAAAATAATTTAATTATAGAAACCACACATTTCTCAGTCATTGAGAATGCCTAGATTTTGCCAAAGACGTGTGTGTATGTGTGTCTGTATATATGTCTATTTTCAATCACATCAAGAATTGAATACAGGATCTTAAGTTCATTCTGCACATGTACTCTTTACTGTGCCAAAGTGTCAGACATACCTTAATTAATTTGTGGCCGCATGGGCTAACTCGCTACTCTTGTGTTAGACTAGACTGCCAAAGACTGGGAGATCAGGGTTCGACACCAGTCAGTTGCACGAAGGTGGTTTTTTCCTAAATGATTTTTCACTCTCCTTCCATGTAAATGTGAGTGTACTTCTTCCAAAAAAACCTTCCTAATCCTTAAACCATTAGTGGAATCAGTACACAGGTGTATAACCCGAACAAGTAGTAATAAGTGATACTAAAGGAAAAAAAGGTTAATTTGTGATTAAAATATCTAATTTGTGATAACACTGTCAGGTTCTACCTCTCACAAATGTCTATACCACATACAATTTTATCCTGATAAATCAGTTTGCAATTTTAGCATGTACTACACCAGTGTAAATATTCTTAAAGGCTATCCATATTGTTTTTTTGTTTCAGGTCCAGTATGCCTTAAAGCATTTTCAGGATGTGGTCAGTAAAAACAAATTAGAGGTGTTGCCTGGAAATGGAACTGTGGTGTTAGAAACCATTACAACTATACATGGTGTGCTCAAGACATATGTCCTTAATGACCAGAGGTACTACATTTAATTAGTTAAAATAAAACATTGGGTTGGAACTAGGCTTACTGTATTAAAAGTTATATATATATATATATATACACATACACACACACACACACACAAACACACACACACACACACACACAAACACACACGGAAATGTACCGGCATTTGTGCGGATACTTGGAAACTCTTGACAAGAAAACACCTTTAATACACATGGCTGGGATTCAAACCTGTTCTCCCTGACATCAGCAATCAAGTATTTTGTCAGAGCGACTCCTTAGGCCAGTGATTCCAAACCTTTTTTGTTTGAAGGAACCCTTAAAATATTTTGTAAAATCCCGAGAAACCCCTAACCGGCTAACACATATTAGGTTTAATATGGGTAAATTATAAAATGTGAGTGTAAGCCAGTTATTATATAATAATTAGCTCATACTTTTAAATAAAATAAATATTTCAAGCCTTTTTATTGCCTATTTTTATTTACTAATTACTGTCCTATGGAACTTTAACTAGGCTTAAAAATGTTGTTCCTTAACTCACTTTTAACATTATTACCAGCACTCTACTCTTCATCTTCTTTGGATACACGAGTTATCTTAGCAAATTTCCATGATATCCAAAAATTATGAACAGCCTAATAAAAAGCAAGCTTTTGTGAATTCTCACAGAGCCCTGGGCATGAGCTCGCAGAACCCCGGTGTTCTGCGGAACCCTGTTTAGGAATCATTGCCTTAGAATATGCAACCACCGAAGTGGAAGACCTGTAATAATTAAAATTCAAGTCTGGTACATCTATCTATATGTTGAAGAGGACAGAAAGAGCAAGCGAGCTACTCTCATGTATGTTTTCTCTAAACATAGGTTTCTACTACAGCTTTGAATGTTTTGACATAAACATTCTCTTGCTAGTTTTATCTAAAACACAGCTTTGAGTTTTTGGAACTATTCGTTAAACCATAGTTTCAACATAAGGTAGAATTTTTTACATTTTCATTTATGAAAATTTTTACATTAATTACATTTTCGGGTTATACGCTTGATTACTAACTACGCTAATAGGTTAGGATTTGGGAAGGGTGAATATAGAGGAAGTGAACCCGCATTTGCGTGGAGGGAGGATGGACAACCATTTAGGACCCCCCCCCCNGGCCCCCCCCCCCCCTCACCCTTCCCCCAGTTCACTCAATCGAGATTCAAACCTCAATCTCCCCATCATTGGTAGTCTAGATCAACACAAAACTAGTGCATTAGCTATCTATGCCACTGAGGTGGGTTATTTACTGATATAAAGGACCACTAGTTAAGTTGAATATATTTTGCAGGATTTATTACAAAAACCTTTTTGGTTAGAATAAATACAATATTTCTTCAATAGACGTATTAAGTTTAGTTTGTTACCAAGAGTAATCCCAACGGGTATTATTTGTCATGGACATTGCATAATTCGAACATACATTATTCAAGAACTGTTAATATTACTGTATTATATGTAGAACATTAAATTAAATGTACATATATTCTGAAGAAACACTTTATTAATTTATGCCAAACTGTTGGGTTATTTTTCAATACTAGTTCTAAGAGTTTGAACCTTAAATCACACTCCTTTCTATCCCACTTCACTCCATCCCAAAAAAAAGACTCTTTTCTGAGGTAAACACAAAACCGGATTAATAATGCCTGTAACATACGTTTTAACTTTATATTTTGATGCCATTAATCAATGTTTCATTTTATTATGTATTGTAATAACCCTGCCCTAGGTTGGGATGTTTATTTAAAACTAACATAACAGTGTTGAAACAAAGTGAGTGGAAGAACTGGTCTAGCTCACATGTTGTGATGTGTTAGTAAACATTAGGAAAAAACACTTGACAATTCTTAACAACTTGTCCCCACTAGATAGCGACCGTTGTGCCCAGGGTACCACGAGCTATCCGTACAGATTAAGTCCACAGAAAGGTGGGCGGTGACAGTATTCAAATTAACGTTGTTGTTTTTAATCCCCTATATTTTCTACGGTTTTTCTTAAGAAAGTATACAATTGTAATGTTACAGTTCCACACTTGTGTCTGCGACAAACCAAGTGTATCAAAGTCTTGCCAAGCTTATCAAGCTATGCGATGATGTCTTGCTTCACGGAGAAAAGGCGCTCAACAAGGAGAATGTCACGGAAGTTATTCACCTCGTAGAAGAAGCTGTTCAGGTTTGTACATTAGTGTGTCATTTTTCAAAGGCAACTCTATTAAATCATTATCATAGTTGCATAGTCACTGAAAGAATATTTGTATGTATGTTGAGGTTTATTGTATTAATGTTGGTCCAGGTCAAATATTGGTCTACAAAGGCATTTTTTTAAAATATTGACATTAATATGATACATTTTAATACATTTTCTCCTTTACCTGAATGCATACATGACCTAATTTGCTTTTATTCAAAACACAAGGCAGTAATTTTATATTTTTCCTCGTGCTTTTTAGTAACTGTTTAAATTATACACATACATCAATTATGCTAAATGGTAACTAAAGGGCTTAGGAAGATGAAAAAGCTGCCTGCATTTGTGTGGAGGTGGAGTGGAAAACCATTCAAGAAAAACTACCAGTCTCTTAACCAAAATTTTTAGGCAAACTAGGAAGGTGAGTTTTTCTTTTCTTTAGCCAAAGTCTAATCTTGATTATGTAAATATGCGGGGATTTGATTACATAAAGGAAGAATAAATTTAAAAAAAAAGAATGTATCTCACAATTTTAAACTACTGGTGTAAGGTGATTTTTAATGCCTCAATATGATCTCACTGACATCTAACTTAGATCGCACTACCCGATAGCCCAACTCTTCAGGCCGATATCTTTTAATACCTTCATAAAGTGACACAATTCCAGAATGTGTAAGTGTCTAAAATATTTTTGCATTGAATTGCAATTTTAAAGAAAATAATGGTTGTAATATATTTAAGATTTGTATATAGTGACAGGAAAAAGTTGGAAATTGGCTCTTGAAAACCTTGATAAGTCAGGGAATTTTAAGATATAATTCAGCTGGACACCCTGTAATATTTTTAACAATATTTTCCTATTTATTATAATTATAATGCATAGCATAGCTGTATCTTACACCCATTTGATTGTAATGTTTGTTCATTTTACGTTTCCATTCTGTAGAACCTAGTATCTCTAGCTCAAGATAAAATAGCAAACAGAGAAAGTAACTTCAAGTCTGTCAGTAATCACAACAGTAACAACCATCCGGTTGCCGACCGTGGCTCTAGCTACTCCATGGTGAGTGGTGACCTAATGCAGCGTAGTTCCCTGCCAGATATTCCTCTCACACCAAGGGAGCGTCAGATTCTCGAGCAGACATCCTCGTCTGTCTTAGAGAGACATTCGGGACACACTATACCACACTCGCAAAGCTCAGAGTCTGTACTTGATGCTAGTCCTCCTCCTAAACCGCCACATCCTGCTAGGTAAGCTGCATTGGTTCTAAATATCAAATATAAATGTACACTCAAGGGTGGATTACATGATAGATCTTAACTGGCCCCGTGCCTTAGTGGTCAGCTCACCTGGTTATCAACCTAGAAGTTCCAGGTTCCATTCTTGGCTGACATGGGTATTTTTTTCAAAAGGGAAACTATCCCAACGGTCGCCAGGTTCTGGTTAGCTAGGCTTAAGTTAGGTTAAGAATTTATACCTGTTCCACACCCTCATATTCACTGTCACCATCACCCCATCTCTTCAGGACAAGGAAAGGATGTGTGTTTAGTACATTCAGGCGTCCTTTCGACTAATCTTCCCACTAACTGGGTTACAAGTCATGTAGCCCAGACATGGATAAACGAATGATAAACCTTGTTTCTTCAAATATGATACATTATTTTGTTATCTAAGTTTAAAATTGACTAGATCCTTACTATTTTCTCATTTATCAAAAATACAAGTGTATATGTGTGTGTGCATTTCCAGGTCCATAATTTTTGGACCTTTTATATAGTTGAGATACACGTACATTGAAAATATGGCCTGTGCTATTTTATATATTTTGAATGTCAATTTTATAAATTTTTTCCATTTCAAGTCGAGATGACCTTGACACAAGAATTTTGACTCAAAAGAACAAACCAAATTTTAAACATTTCTTTCTCAAAATAATATTTATGTTGGCATAAAATGTATTTTTTATTAACTTTGATATGTTTAAAACCTTTTCTTGCATATAAAAATAATATTTAGTCTAATTAAAATTGTTTTTATTTGGTGGTACACATATATAGATAGTTAAATCATATTAACATTGAGCATATTTTATGTTAAAGTTTGAACACCCCCAAATCATAATTTTGTTGGTGACAAAGAAAATGATATGTGTACCATATTTAATTAAAATTGGATTTTTTGCACAGCACTTATAAAATAGTGATCTCCACCATCACAATAAACTAAAATAAAAATTGAGAGTGAAATATTTTCTCTCCTGTGTCATTCCTTTGGAGTGTTACATTATATATGTTATTTTTTTAGCATTTGTGTGTTTATTTGAGATTTGATGCTTTGATATATATTATGTTGCATTAAGGCGACTGGGTTTTTTTAACCCCATTCCTGCAAATTTATTTTAAAATTCAACAGATTTTGTGCAGATTAAATAATACTCAAATTTTAAAAAATACTTTCAAATTTCAGTAGTCTAGTAATCAGGGACTTGTGAGATTCAAAAATATCTAAAAAAATTCAAGAAAAAAATAATCTCTATCTTATCTCAAAAGTTAAAAAATCGATTTCAAAAATTCAAGAAATCAAAAATAAGCAAATAATGGCTCTAAGGGATTATAAAACCAAACCGGGAATTTATTATTTCTTATAATACTGTATGTAATAACCCAAAAATAGGCCTCATCCTCCCCCTCTTACTGCAAACCCCCAAAACAGCCTTCATTAAGAAAGGTCTTGGTTATAAATATTGTCTTTCAATATCAAACTTGTCGGTGACCTGGAAGTCTAGGGTTAAGGTGTCAGACTTCTGTGCTGGCGGCCGGGGTTCAATCCTCGGTCCCGGCAAAGATTTACCTGATTACCAAACCCTTCCTTCACCTCTGACAAGACATCTTGTGAATGTGAAGAATGCCAGGCCTCCACCGTGGTTCGGATTCCACGTTAAACTGTAGGTCCTCCATTTCATCTCACAATCACCCTACCATTATACATTAGCGTTAGTGCGTATAACCCGAACGGGTAGTAAGATGCGGTAATAATAATAATAATAATAATAATAATAATAATAAAAATAATAAAAATAATAATAAAAATAAAAATAATAAAAATAATAATAATATCAAACTTGACAATATAACTTTGACACTACAAAATTAAAATGATAAATGATATTCATTGTAACTACCTATCACTATTTTATTAATTGCATTTAAAATGTGTATTAGGTATCTCAAGTGTTTGAATGAACTAACTATATATAAGACAATCTAAATCAAGTGTCAGCTCAAATGTCAAAAAGGAACTCTATAAACTATATAATATTTACTTTAATAAACATAATCTAATTTTTTTTTTACTTTCAAAGGACATTTTCTTGTCTCGTTCTCGTGTCTAAATAATTTTTATATTCTCGTCTTGAGATTGTCTTGAATTGAAAAAATGGTTCTCGCACATCCCTAATATAAATATTTATTATTATTAATTTAGGATTTTATCAGAGTAGACATAAACAAAACAAATTATGATTATTAATTAAGTTAGTGTTGCACAATAGTAGAATTTGAAAGTAGGGACTTTTATAGGGAGTATGAGCAAGTAAAATCACTTAAGAATTCAACTTTATTCTGATTTGAAAGTTTTTGTATTAATCTAAATAGTATATCCAGGCACTCAGTAAAATCTCAAAAGCTACATAATTAGTGGTTCTTATTTGTAACTATAAAAAAAATATATATTATCTATATGCAATTGTAGATACAGCTCTCAGGCCTTTCAACTATTGAAAGATGGCCCAACAATTTTAAAAGCCATTTATCCCAACAACTTTTTTAATACTATTTTGGTTTAATATCATTACATATTTAATATTTTTAATCAACCTTTCTATCGTAAGAGTAATTTAAATTTTACAAAAAGCTGGTCCCAGGGGCTAAGAACCTTTAGAATGTGTTAAGAACCCCCCAAAATAAACACATTTGCCAAGAAAAATAATACTTAAGAGTTCATTTTTAATTCCTCAAGGTATTTTTATACATTAGATGTATTTCATTGCAAGTTAATTTTTATTAATACACTCTTTAATAGATGTATTTTAAAATACTATTTCATATAATTTTGTTGTTGTTTCAGAACATATCACTTATCGGAAAGCTATGACCCTCCATCCAGCGAGCCTCCTCCGCTGCCCCCCAAACGCCGCCATCGTCCCTCCCACATCCAGCAGGCTCCCTCTATTGACTGCTCACCGCCCTGCCCTACAATGAACCTGGATAGTTCCTTGGTTGATGACTCTGACATGCTGAACAGCAATGGCAGAGGCTCTGGACTGACTGCCAGTTTTGACAGGATCAGTCTACGCAGCAAGTCCCCTGAAGACACTTCATCGCTACTGAGTGCATCGGCTGGTAGCCTTGACTCTGTAGTGTCCAGGGAGGAAGAGGAGATTCAGATTCTGATGGACCCTGTAGAGGAAACGGTCTTCTCTAATGAGAACATTCTTTCTCAAGGTACTTACCTGCTTTAAACTATTAATTGCTAAAATAGGCAATTCTATGTAATATGGAAATATACTTTTGTTAGGTTGGTACCATTGTTTTATGTACCCATCCTTTTCCCCTAGCTTAGCTAGCCATTCCTCGTATGAACGTGTATGCTCTTGGCCAGAGGTAGGAAACATAATTTTCAATGTTGCCACAGGTCTGATGAGTGAAAAGTGAAATTTGCCACACCATGTAAAAATCGAGAAATTAGGTCTTAAATTGATTATTTAAAACAAAACACACAGTTTCAGCAAGATTATTCAAAATATTTACTCTTCGACTTTGCTGTCATACTAACTCATAAATTCTTTAGTGTACTCTGATCACATATGAAAAAAGTAGAGCATACCAAATACGATAATTATTACAAAGTAAATGTATAACAAGGTAGAGACAGGGAAATATTTTATAAGAGTAAGAGAAATAAATAGGTAACAATAATAGATTTGTTATAAAAAACATAAAAAGGGGATGTAGGGTTACAATTGATAAATAATATTAAATGCAGGACCATAGAAAGATAAACAGTAGTGCAACAGTGGTGTTAATGTTGGGCCAAACCTCTGGACCGCAAGGTGCAAGGTGCAACACCTGGCTCGACGAATCGCCTCTGCCCGGTGATGTGTTTCCATTCTAACCAGATGCTGGGATTATACTAGAAATACACATTTACTGCTTCAGTGCTTTTATGATTATTATCGTCACATTGTACAAAACATTAATTTACTATCCCTCTCGCACGGCCACCAATTGGTCATTTCCGTGAACTAGCGGGCCGAGACAGGCACTTTGCTATTCAGTCTAGTCCACTCAACTCCGACTGAACTCGAGCCGCCGACCCTCCAAGCCGCGCTGCGCAACCCTACACTAGCACCGTCAGCTCGAACTAAAAGTTACTTGGTGCCGTAAACAAACAGCATAATGTCAAACTTTAAATTTGATGCCAAAATCATGTTCATAATATTGTTGACAAAATTTGGGCCCATAAGCTGTAATCTTCTGGTTGTTTAGTTCAATTTCATGTTAAAAAACAATTGGTAGCATGTGTATTTCCTAAACATTGGACTGTATTGGTGCACAAATTGAGGAATTGATCCATGTCAAAGAAAGAGTACAGATTTGGTGTTTCAAACTTGCACACCACAAAATTCTCCAAATTATGCCAAATTACCATACATCACTTTTAAAAACTTTGTATTTGTTTGATGTTTATATAAAATTTAAAATAGTAGGGTAACATTGCGGCCCCTGGGCTGCGAGTTTAACATACCCGCTGTAGAGTGTCTAGTTAAAATGAGAATTACTTCTAAAAAACACAGGGAATTTTGTGTTATGAAAATAGTGGCAACCCTGATTTATGAGTTGCCAGTACAGATGCTTGTATATATTTTCACAACAGGCTCATCATTACTAAACGGAAGCTCTTCATGTTGCTGCTGGGACAGCTCATCCAACACATCGACAGAGCAACCCCACATTCTTTCTGGGGGTGAGAAAGTCTCATTGGTGCTTGGCCAAACATCTGACTGTCCAAGAAGGTCACCCCTGTTCAACACTGACCTCCCTCCTATAGCACCAGGATCAGTAATAGGTACAGAACAGGACAGCTAGAAAAGCTACTAGCTCTACTTTAATGTATTCATACATCAAACTGTCACTTTTGAATGATATTATTAAATACTTATAATAATAATAATAACAATAACAACAACAACAATATTATCATTGTTAACCATATAACTATTTTTTTAATATCTAGAAGCACATGTGATGTTATTCATTGAAACACATAGTAAGTAATATGTTTTTGTCTTATTGAATAATTTTGTTATCATGGTAAAGTAACTACTCAAAATGGTTTAAAATTGGTTTGTTATAAGGAATTATTTTTAAATATCCTATTAGGTTTGTGTATTTTATCAAGTGAATAGATTGGGCTTAGAAAGTTGGTATATGTTATCAGCACAGTTTTATTAAAAACATGGCATCATCTTTGATGATGAGAAACAAGCTTTAAACATTTTGTTGTAAACACGTGGAATACAATTTTACTAACTTTATATCACTATACCTTTGTGTCGCTGGATTGACTGAAATAAGGAATAAGATGGTAAATGTAAATACAAAAGAAATGCACCAGTATTTGTCTAGCTATAAAATGGATAACCACATTTAAAAAAAATCCATTCTCACTGCATCTGGCTAGGTATTGAACCCTTGTCCTCCTAGGTCAGACTCAAGCATGTTAGCACACAGCTGCAGTTACCATATGAAATTACTGGACTATAGAATTACAGAGTCTATGTCAACGTATCTTTAGTTATTTATTCTCTATAATCTAGCTCCTCAAGCAATCAATGGAAAAAAATGTGTTTAGTGGTTGAGTAGAACACAAGTGCATTCGATCCTTGTAGCCGAGATTATTTCGCTCCAGTTCCACCACCGTTATGTATTATTAACAGCATCTAATATTATGTTTAAAGATATGTTAATGGACATTAATGAATACATATAATATACAAATGAAAACATATTTAAAATAAGTTACATCTTAGTTTTGTTTTTATCGAGGCAATATTTATAGCACATTTATAGCACAACTTTTAGCAATGGCTATAATCTAGCTCCTCAAGCAATCAATGGAAAAAAGTGTGTTTATTGGTTGAGTAGAACACAAGTGCATTGAATCCTTGTAGCCGAGATTATTTCACTCCAGTTCTGCCACCGTTTTGTATTATTAACATCATCTAATATTATGTTTAAATATATGTTAATGGACATTAATGAATACATATAATATACAAATGAAAACATATTTAAAATAAGTTACATCTTAGTTTTGTTTTTATCGAGGCAATATTTATAGCACATTATTTGTACAACTTTTAGCAATGGCTATGGATAATTTAAATCTTTGTCATAATTGTTATACTTCCATTGAACATTCTAGAAACTTAATAGTGTTAATGTAAATAATATTAATAGTAAGAATAATATGTGGAAGATAGGGATAGGAACAAATAAAAAGAACAAACACAACATGGTTTTTACAGCAAAAAGAGGAACACAATTCACACTTTACATATTTGCCAATGGACGAAGGGGTAATGGTTTACTTTTGAAGATAATGGCTTGTTACTGCTAAAGTTCTTGACCAAAATTTTGTTCTTTCAGGACTCATCTGGAGATAGTTTCAAACGTGCAACACAACTTCTTAAACGAGGAAACCAAAAAACAAAAGAAAAGAAAGAAAAATAAAATTATTATTTCAAATTTATAAAAGAAAGTGTGACTGCAACGTGTAGTTGAGATGAAACACCATTTGTTTGTTTCAGGCCTAGACACATCATTAGCCAAACAAGATCGTCTTTCTTCAGCTACAGAGTCTGGTTTTGCATCCATGCACTCTCTCCGTAGCTCCAGTCAGAGCTACACAGCTTCCTCCATCTCTTCACAACAGTTCTGTTCCTCGGTGTCTCGTTCCTCACAACAGAGCAGTATCTCCTTCAGTTCTGAGTCCAGCGCAAACAAGACCTGGCAAGTGCACCAGTCTGCCACCGTCAAGACAGAGTCCAACTTTACAGTGGATTCCAACTCGCAGAAACTACTTTCCTCCTCCTCCGATCTCAAGTCTGACTCTCTTTCTTCTTCCTCGTCCCTCGGTCAACACTCACAGACACTGTCCGGTACAGATCCCGCTCCCCAGGACAAGTCTGTATGTGGCAGTCTCTCCCCTGACAGAGATTGTGCGAGTAACACGCCACCAGCATTGCCCCAGAAGACGAGGTCCAAGAGGCGAAGAGACAGACAAGTGTCTCAGTATGACAATGTTCCCTGTGATACAGTGGATGCGACTGAAGTCCACACCAGCTCTCAGCATCTGTTGAGTTGCAGCATGCATCAGTCTCACTCACACACGTCAAGTGTTCAACAGGCCAACTGCCGCACTACCGAGGGGAAACCACCGCCTTTACCGCTAAAAAAGAAACACAGTAAGTATTGGTTTTGCATTAGTAGTGTTTTAATTGAAGAAAGATATAGTTCTAAAAGTAAAATTTTAATAAATCACAAACTAGTCACACATTTAAAATAAAATATTGAGTTCTTACATTTGATTTTATTCTCTGCATTGAAACCATTCTCATTTTACTAATGTGTCAAAAATAAAGCTAACAAACCTCAAAGACATACTTTTAAATAAAGCTATTCATAAACTTTTTTTTAGTAGAAGCTAGAGATTTTTAGATATACTGCCCTTTTTTTCCACATAATCTCACTGATTTGACATTTCTTTTGAATTTTTTAAGTTATAATCAAATTTTCATTAGTATATTTTGTATTTTAATCTTTGATGAAATATAGGTGATTTTATAATAGGTTTAATATTTACACTATAACAACCCTATTCATTATCAGTGGTTTGTTTTGAGTGATGTATAAAGGATTGAATATCCAAGCTTGTAAACAGATTGATTATTTTACAACTAAGGAATATTTCTGTCTTGTTTTTTCCCCCAGCCCCCAAACACATGAAATTTGTCTTTACGCATTTTTGTACAAATTCTGCAAGGATTTGGTCGACATGCTAGTTTCAATATGTCAAACTATGCTTGGAGCATCAACTATGCTTGCTCCAAGCTCCATTGTTATTGATGGTACAGGCAATCATGGAGGTCAGCAACTCTTTGAATACTGTACTTGGGGTTGAGCAGTCGACTAAATGACCTGTGTTTGTTTCTTAGTGTTCCAATCAGTGGCCTACTCGGGTAAGTGGCCCTCATCTCTCACTCACTCTCTCTCTCTTCCTCTATGTCAGAAATATTCTTCTTTTGACCTTCTGTTGTGTTACCTCCCCTCAAATCACCCTGCTAACATTATTCATCATCTGACACTGTGGTAGCATAGTATTAACAGACTGTCACAGATCATATTATTTAAGCAAAAATGTGATTAATATTCTTCAATTCAATTAATGATTAATATAAACTTTATAGTTATTTAAGAAGAACCTCTTTACTTTTTATTTAATAAAGAATTTGGCAAATTTTGTTTTTAAGATTTGTCAAAAGGTGGCACTTGAAGCATATTTCATTAGAAAATGGATTATACTAGAAAACTTAGTTTTGCCTGAAGTACTGTGTCCTCCCTTCTTTATTCTTCACCCGCATGGTTTGGTCTTTCCTATTACAAGGTCAACTAACTTGTTTCTTTTTGACATCTTAACCTCTATCTTGTTGTACTTCTCTTCCACTTATGTCTTGTTCACAACCTTTAGTCAACGTGTTGTCTCCTTTATGTGAACATGAATGACAAAATTTCCAAATATCTGATGTTAGTTACCAGAACAAATACATAAAAGAAACAATTTTTTTAAATGGTCTTTTATATACAGTTTATGAATCGACCGATTACATTCGCACACTATTTATAAACTAACTTAATATTAGAAAATAATCAATTTATCACTATTAAATTGAAAATTTTAATTTTTCTAATGGTACTTTTCTTGACTGTTCCGAGAATTGAACCTGGGATTCCTTAACTTATTATAAATTAATTAATGGTCTAATTAAGGTTTGGTATTTGATTCATTTATAAAAGATTATTGTGAACTACAATGCAAAAAATGTTTTAATATCAAGTCACCTTCTATTTACAATAGGTAGATTTCTTGGATTAAGTCACTTTCTATTATAATAAATAGATTTTTCAGAATAAAGTCACCTTCTAATCATAATTTAGACATTCCAAATTTAAATGAAAGCTTTACATTTGAATCAGAACTTCCAAATATTGACGTATAATAAAATTTAACTTTTCACAGGAGGCTTTAGTTGTGTAGGCCTGCTTTGTTAAATTAATGGTTTGACTACAGTTTTAATATTTTAAAAAGTTAAAAGTTATTTTTACTTACAAGTAAGTTTTGAAAGTTACATATTATACACGTATATAATTTATGGGAATGTGGCAGTATATAGATATTTCATTTCCTCCAGATGATGTTCTAGACAATTTAGCAAAGCATCCACATCAGCTAGAATTTAAGTTTAAAGAAAAATTTTACAAATGCAATACAAGAGGCTTGTCTGGTAAAATCTTGTCCATCCAGATCTCGATGATTCATTATTCCAACTAGTCTGAACCTCTTTTCAAAAAACTGGGTTTTTTAATCATGTGTTACATTAAAACATAATATAAATACAGTATTATACATATTTTAAAATTATTTTCATCCTACAGTATGATTAACCAGTCATTGATTTGAAGATTGTTTTGAATTATTAGCCAGTGGGGGTTTGTTGTATAAGAGGTATTGCATACTAACCTTGTTTGGATCAATTCCCTTCTATCTCTATGGAGGTTGCGTGCATGCATATATAGACGGTAAGGTCATTACAACAACAAATATTTGTTATTTCGGATGTCTATACAATCTTCGGTTTTCCGTTAATTCGGATCACTCTCCGTCCTGTTTGGTCTGGATAAACAGTTTCACTGTACATGTTAAAATTATTTTGAATCTTGAACCCCACCTTCTTTCCAGCAGAAATTCTTGTGCATGTCCCTGAATGTGATAGTTTGTGCATTCTTTTTGTGCCCTTTATTTGAGTTAGTGTATTTTAAATCTACATTTACAATGTGTGGTGTATTGTAATCATCGAACTGTGGTTGATTAGAAATGTTGGGATTGTTTATAGTTTATGAACTTTTTTTTATGTGTATACTACTTTGTGGTAGATAGTTTTTATTAGTGTGAAACATGTTTAACTATAATTATTTCTAATTGTTCTCTTCTGTATTGTTTCCAATTTTTTCATCACATCTTTTACATATTGAGTACATATTGTAAAATATAGTGTTTATTAGTGTGAACTAGATTGCATAATGGTACTTGCTTTTCTTTTTCCTGTGTCACGAATTATCATCCTATCATTTTAGGATTCCAGTTGCTGGAATATTTTTATTACATAGAGCCTAATCTTCATGGGCATTCCATGTTATATTTTGATAAATAATTAAGTCAATTAGTTGAACATTTTTATCACTTTTTAAATTTGAAACTTTAAGTAAATTGTAACTAATTGCTATAACCTACCTAAAAAATGGAAGTAAATAACATTTTAATCGAAGATTTATATAGCAGGCTATTAAATAATATAGTTTAAATAGGTGGTGTTTCTTCAAGAAATTGTCATTTCCTGCCCATAGATTTTCGCAGTTAAACTGTTACTCTCACAGAGGCTTATTGTTACATATTTTTTACCGAGATGATCTGATGGTTAACACTTGCAAAAGCTTTTATTAGTGATATTGCACTGAAATTTTATTTATTTTTTATGGGGAAAACAATATAACAAGAAAGTTTGTTTTGTTGGTGATTTAGTTTTTTCTCTGATAAATTATGTTTTTAACTTTCTGTCATAACTCACAACTTCATTAAAATCTGTGGCTGTGTGTTCATTTTCTTAAAAATATAAGCACTCAATTGATAGTAAAATGCACATTGTTTATCCCCAGTTACAGAATAATATATTGTGTTTCACCAACCTGGGCCATTGCCATTTTATCCTTTGAGTTGAAAAATGTTGCTGTGAGCAATGAAACTTACCCAGTGTTTCTCTTGGGTAATCTTTTATCAAGATTTTTTTTTTTTTAGCAAAAGCAGTATGATGCTTTCATAATCACTTTTAGCGCAAGTTCTGATATACCGAGCATGGCCAAGGAATTTAGGTGATTTTCTAACTTACTTGAACATAAGTATGTCTTTATACATTTTATTGCAGAACATAACCTTAACCTGCTTCAATTGAAGGTTTGGTTGCATAAAATACTCTGAGAGCAAGGTCAACTTACATATAATGCCAGATATTTAACAAAACACTCATTTTTACTAAGTTTGATTTAGCTATGAAAATATGGATCCATATTTTGTAACAAAGTTGAAATTATGTTCTTTAGAGTTGAGACAAATCCATTATTTTACAAATCTAAATTTCTAATCAGAATATCCAATTTACCCTTGAATCCGAATATGAATCCTGGAAAAAATTATAAACACAAGAAGAAATATAAATATAAGAAAATAAGAAAAAATACAAATAGTAACTTAATGTTAACATTCTTTCTTATGATTAATTCATTATAACATTTATACATTCAATCAAGTGTTAAATTACTGGTATGGGGCCTGTTTGTTGAGTTTGTCCTTTATTTATGTTGGCTCTTAAAACACCATTAAGCAGCATTAGAGCTCTAAAACCAATTTTACTTGAAAAATTTAAAGTATCTTTTTAAGAATTTGAGCCACGAATCCTCAAATATCGAATATCCTTAAGAATTTAAGAACCCATCTCTAGCGTTTTATAAAAACAACAGAAAAATTAACCAACAAATGTTAAATCTGAACTCAAAAGTTAGTGGCTACTATAACGTAAGCACACCATTTAATCCTATCCTGACACCAAACCACATTCAAATCCATTTTAATGCTATCCTTCCATCGATGATTTGGTTTACTCAAATGTTGTGTACACGCCTGCATCGTCCATATGATCTACATGACCATCCCACTTCAACCTGCTCACCTACCTTACAGAGCATGAAATTCGTCATTATGTAACTTTCTCCACTCTTATGTTTGTTCATCCCTTTTAGCTCCAAATGTCTTTCTTAGAACTTTGTTTTCAAACAAACTCAGTTTATTATCTTGCAATATAACATCCTAATAACAATTTTGAGGAAATAATTTGTTTCGTCTTTATTTTATAAAGCAGGTTTATTCTTAACCATGTGTTTCTTCCAACCACTAGCTAATATTGCTTTTAAGCTAAAGACATAATTTAAAAATTCACTAGTCAAGATGTGTTTTCCAGCTAAAATATGTACAGTTTATTTTCTTTTACAATATAAATATAACATAATATGAAATACAAGATGTACCTATTCTAATAGTTTACACCTTTGGAGTAAATTCTGTAATGGTGTTCCAGTCATGGCCTACATGGAGATGTTTGGGAACTGTTCCCATGCCAACACCAATGATTTCCTGCGTCACTCTGTGCACACCTACAACCTGCTCCAGGCCGAGTGGCAGCAGCAGGAGATGTCGCTCACGTCCACACAATCGTGCTCCTTCTCCAGTGTGGCTTCGCACACTCAAGTTGTGTCACCCACCCCACACAAACAGTGGTATGTATATTAGTAAACTCTCGATAACTCACACTAAAGGGGGCAGAAGTCTGTCTTAGCGAGGGGAAATAAAGCCGTGCCTAAGGAATGAAAACTGATACTTTATCTAAAGTAATATTATACTTTAATGTGATGAGGTAAACAATATATATAAGATAAAACACATACACAAATAACACAGCACAGCTAGGTACTTTTATGGAAAAGGTTGATAGTACAATAGGCCTATATATAGTACTTGAAAATTATATAAATACAGTATTGGGTGTGCAAGGGTGAGATGGGAGGTGTAGCAGCGCAGCGTTGCAAGATCTCTGCCACCTTCTTGCATTATATTACTTCTACAACATCTTTAGCCTTCCAGCATGTGACTGGCATGTTACTAAATCAAATTCTATTTTTGGAAAATTTTGTTCGAATTATCCTAAGTCCGAGATATTGAGGTCCGAGTTATCAAGAGTTGACTGAATTATTAAACTTATCTGTATGGAACAAAAATAACTGGGAAAACACGGGCAATTTTTTTGGAAAAATCTCCAGGAAAACGTAAGGACTTTGAACTAATGAAATAGTGGACACACTCTTTTCTTTACAAAACATTTTATTTATTAAATTATTGAAACCAACATAAAGTTGTGTAAGATTATGATCTTAGACAATTTTTAATTGATATTTTGTGAATGACTCGGTGTTTGAATATTTGTGTTCATTTAAATTTGGAATGTGATACCAAACTGTGAGCTTATCTCTTAAATTCAAATTTAAAAAAAATTGAATTTGTTTCATCATTATCTTAACCTTATTTAAAGACAAACATTCTGAGGGATTTACCTACAATTTAATTATATCCAAACAATTTTACCTGTTTTTCTGGCACATTATCAAAATGAATCTAAAAGTTTTTTAATGATCAAACAAATGTGAACTTGTGATACATTCTGAAAGTACATGTTTGTATTGTTGTTTTGTGCAGTGTGGAAGTTCCAGTGTCGCCCTCAAAAGAAATCACAGGTTTACCCCCTGCCCTGCCTCCTAAACGAAGCCGCACATCAAGTGTTAAATCTGCGGCTAGCCCGCCCCCTACTTCACCTACTACTCCACGTGTTAAGGTCGACCACGTAGAAGAGAGAGAGACAGTTCACCTTAGGTGAGTAATCTCATTTGGTAGTCGAGTTCACATTTTTGGGGTTTAAGACCTGCACTTCACAAATTTAATTTTTTTTAATAGTAAAATTTATTAAAACATATCTAAATAAATACAGAGTAACATTCAATAAAGCCTAGTGGAAAGAAATACATAGGGGTGTGCAGATGTAACATGTGAAGCTCGAATCGTATGAAGCAAAGTCAAAGAATAAGTTTTTGTTGTCGGCACATAATACTACTATTGATTTATACATTATCCATTAAGCGCATCCAGGTAAATATATTGGTCTAGAAAAGGAAAATAGATGGTGCGATACAATCACACAAACTTTATCATATTGTGTATTATAGCTTCAAAGGAAATTTTCCTTTAAATAAGGTTTATTCATAAAAACACACATCATCTTGCTAATCACAATAATAATTTTTTTTAGTTAGATTTTAAACCAAATTGTTCAAATATTTTTAACAAAATTCAAATTTTTGAAAATCATTTATTTGTTAACTACCATAAAATTATTTGCTACATTAGAGTCTCAGAAACTTGACACTCGATAATTTGACATTCCTTGTAACTTGACACGCACACGTGCACACAGTTTTTGGCGCCAGTCATCACAATCCAAGGTCATTCAACTATATAACCTCTCCGTTGTTTGTGTTACTTTAGTGGAACAATCATGCTATGGGGTTTTTAAAAGTGCCGTGTTTGTTAGTAGGGTGACCTGGCGGTCTAGGGGTAAAGTGTCAGACTTCTATGCTGGCGGCCGGGGTTCAATCCTCGGTCCCGGTATAGATTTATCTGATTACCAAACCCTTCCTTAACCTCTGACAAGACATCTTGTGAATGTGGGGAATGCCAGGCCTCCACCGTGGTTCGGATCCCACGTTAAACTGTAGGTCCTCCATTTCATCTCACAATCACTCTACCATTACACATTAGCGTAAGTGCGTATAACCCGAACGGGTAGTAAGACGATGTGCTAATAATAATAATAATAATAACAAAATGTACCTCAAAAAGCGAAAAGATATTTTTGGTAAGGGAATGAATAAACTAGGATGTGTGAAATTAGTTCAAATACTTAGGTGAATAAAACAAATATTCAACACTGCAAACTTCTGTTGTAAGGTGTTAGTTATCAAATGGGGCTCAAATAGAAATATCAAAATTAATTTATTTTCTAATACTTTAATTATGTTTTTGCTCTTCATCATCTAGGGAAAATCCAAGAAAGCCGCCAGTTCAGCAATTAGATACTATCCCTACCCCCACCCCGGCAAATGTGAATGCCGCACCAATAGTGAAGAGTGAAGGGAATCCCGAACTGTCAGAAGAATGTAATCCTCTTGAAGAACTTGATATTACACGCTTTCTAGTCTATAAAAAACCAGAAGAGGAAGGTCCTGACATCAGAGGAGGACATCCAGATGGACTAATCATTCATGCCACCAAAGCCAACAAAAATGGTGAGCAGATATTGTTTACCAGCATGTGTTATTTATTAGTGTAGTCGGAAACTTTGCTAAAGAGGGAGGCTATTAAAGATGTCTGATGGAAAATGTTCAAACTATTTAAATGGAATGAATCGAAATTTCACAAGAAAGGCCTTTTAGAAAATACTTTTTTTTTACAGCCAAAATTGATAGTGTTATTTTATAAGTATTGTTAATATCTAGGACTAGAATTTTGATGACCTAAAAATTTCTACAATAATAATAATATTAATATTATTATTATCATCATCAGCATTATATTATTATTTTCATTATCATCATTTTTTATAATTATCACCACTATCATCATCATCATCATCATATTACTACCCATTCGGGCTATACACACAAAAACTCTCCATAAAATGCCCTATTAAAAATGCATTTATGACCCAAAAGATTTTAAAAAAATTCTCTTTAAAACTAAAAAAAAAGATCAAAAAACATCTTTCTACCCTACTAAAACAAATAAACTAAAACAAAACCATAAAATGTAATTTATTGTTCTGTTTCTGTGCCAAACTGAAAGTTTTTATCTTGTCAACAAAAAATATTCCATACAAAATAAAACAAGGAAAAGACATACAAATTCATTTTACATTTTCTGACAGTTTAATTTGACATGGCAAACTTAAGAGTTTCTATTTCAACAGTCCAGAATTGCATCGCGCAACAAAAATCATGTGCAGATTTTTGAAAAAGAATGTTTTTCTATTATCTACTAACAATGCTTTGAACATAGAGAAGCTCCTTTCCACTTCTACTGACATCACAGGAGCATACTTGAAATAAAATATGTCACTTTGTTCAAAATCTCCAGAAATTTTACCAAGAAAAATGTTTTTCCCTGATAGCTCATATGCAATTAAGCACAGCGCTTCATATCTTTAATTTTTTTTTAAAAACTTTTCTCAAGTTTCTTTTGCACAGCCTTTCCCACTTTTCCAATCACAATATTTAGGTCATTCACAACTTTCTTTATAAAATCTATTTGACCCACAAATAGCACTGCTATCTTCTCCAAAGAAGTAATGGCACTAAGGAGAAATCCAAAATTCAATTTTAGGTAGGAAAACTTAACCTGCAATTTCAGGATCAGAAAGTAGTTCCTGTGCAACTTTAATTGTGGTCGCTTCATTGCTGTCAAATGAGTCTATGAACTTTTTCACAACTTGGAGGTTCTCACAGTAATAGTTGCATGCTTCAATCCCCAAGTCCCCCATCTGGTTAAAATGGGAGCCAGCAGCAAAGGAACGTCCGACTTGAATGATGCCACTCGAGATAATGCCTTTAGAAAAACTTTCTTCGCACACCCAATCAGCCAGTCAACTTAGATGAATTGCCCTCGAATCTCTTCAGCAACTCTGTGACATAGTCAGTTGTCTCATCCATAGACACCCATATTTTCTTTTCTGCTACTTTTTCTTGTATCTTCTTCATGGTGTTTTCATAGCAACGGTTGACATAATGTTTTCTTGGTGTGGAGGAATCCGGCAAAGACTTTCCAGTGTGCTTTTCTAAAAAGTCACGCAATCTCGGATTGTTAACTTTGCTCAGGGAAATATCAGCATAAATGAAGGCTTCGCACAGTTCTTTGTGAAATGCAGAATGTTTTGAAGACTCACTGGTTTGGCCAAGGAGCATTTGCTGTAGTTTTTTTCTCATCCTGGAATCGCTGAAGACCTCGTTTGTGTTTTTCTCTTAAGACATGTTGCTGCACAGTAAATTTCTTTTCTATGACAACTCTCACGTCACAGAGTTTTCAATATAGTATCTGTCCATCGGTAGAGAATACTCTTTCGCCATATTCAGCAATGAAAAGTTTTAATATACCTGAGGCAATTTTTTTCACTTTAGGCATGTTGAATGTTGA
Source organism: Timema douglasi (assembly GCA_901482245.1). Lineage (NCBI taxonomy): Eukaryota > Metazoa > Arthropoda > Insecta > Phasmatodea > Timematidae > Timema > Timema douglasi. The sequence continues at coordinate 65,334 of CABEEJ010001642.1, forward strand.
AATTCACATAAACAACACGTGCATCTTCCAAAAAATGTAGCGAGATAATGAGCCCGTTTATCTGCAAAATTTGCTCAGAATAACTTAGACGAGCTCATTTACAACCCCACTATGCTAGAGGGAAGGGTGAAGAAGAGCTATCCAGCTATCACCGACTTGAAGGAAGAGACAGGAGGGTTGGAAGTAGTCTAACCATCGTCTTGGCACCACCGTTTGCTATGACGTGTGCACATATGTTTTAATAATGGGCAAATTACTCACAAATAACAAAAAATGACATAAAGTAACCAAAAGCCTTATAAAAATACCAAATTAGTGTAAAAACATGTTAAAATGTAAAAAAAAAAAAATGCCTTAACAAAGCTACTTAAAATCAGCGAAGTTTCTTATGAAACACATTTGTATACACTTGAACAACGTTCTAGGTTTGCCAAAAAAAAAGATGCAAAATCATCAAAATCCAAGCCCTAATAATATATATCAAAAGTGCAGAATATCCCATGATTTGTTGTAAAGTATGACCACATAAAAGTAGATCTAATAACTTATCTAGCTGTCAGATAAGGTCCTTTCTAAGAAAATTGGATTCTATCCCAATGTTTAAAAGTTCTCACTGCAGTTCACAAGTTGGTACTATTTTCGCCAACAGACAACAACCACTTGGTTGCGGGCTGACGCCATGGAAGTTTAAAAAAAAAATTATTCCGATAATATTAACACAGAAACATTTTCACATTATATACAATAAAGCATAAACAAAGATTCAAGTACTCTTCTTACACGCCTTACCAACTACAGTGCCTGGTGATTGAATGCAAAAATAAATCATTAATCTGCTGTAGACTAGACATGTTAATACTTGGATATTATATTCAGAGCCCTTAGGCATACATCCCCTTCCCCTGTATTTCAACGATCTTAAATATTTATCTTAAATTCTTTACAGAAAATTTACCATAAAATTGTCATCTGTAGTTATATATTGCTACACAGTCCAGCACATTTACCCACTCAGTAATGTTATTTATATACTTTTATTTAGTTTCAACTGGTTTACTTTTTTTTTTTTAACAAACTAATCATAATAAATTAATTCCATATTGCACATTGAGTTAGTTTATTTTGGACCAGCGTGAGTGGCCGCATGGTCTAACACGCTAGGTACACTCGCAGTAGGCTAGACTGCCAGTGACGAGGAAATCGAGGTTTGAGTCTTAGTCAGATGTACTAAGGCTGGTTTTCTGAAATTGTTTTCCACTCTCTGTACAAATGTGGGTACACTTCCTATAAATATAACCTTCTTAATCCCTTAAACCATTAGTGTAATTAGTACATTAGCGTATAACATGAACAGGTAATAGGGCTAAGAAAATCATGCTAAAAAATAATTTGGAGGAAAAAAAACATTACCCTTCCTACATCCTACTTTTAATTCCAAAGTTTATCAATTTACTGTTGTATTTTTGGAATTTTAACATTGTAAACTCTATATAAATACAACCTTACTTTTAATAAAGAAAATATGAACCCTCTTAAAAATCCTACTTTCCAATTTGAAAAAAAAAATATCATTTTAACCAATTTTTTGTAAACAGAGTTTATATTTTACAATTAAATTTTTACCTGTAGACACAAAATAATACAACCTTTCAAATGTTTGATAAACTAATAATATTTTTCAAATGTTTGATGAACCAAGAATACAATTTTCAACAGTATGATAAATCAATAATACACTTTTGATATGTTCATCACGCGAATTCCTTAAATAACTAACTGTCTTATGGGCTTTAAAACATGCCCTAGATACGTTTTATTATTCCTCTGTCCTTGCACTTGAATTTGAAGTGCTTATAAGCCATTCAGATTGGCCTTTTAAAATATCACAGACATTAGACAAACGTTGCTGGACTCATGCATTGGGTTAAATGTTGCTTTGAATACCTTGAACAGCACTCATCAGTCATCACACTAAAAATAAATACAAACATTTTCTGTGAAAAATCACAAATCTCATCTTTCTTGTGCTTTCTGGTTTTCGTACGAGGTTTGTCATAGGTTCTGTTTTCTTTATTCAGCATTAGGTCCAAAATCTCATATAATGAAGTACTGGAACCATAATAGCAATTTGACAGTCTGGAAGACCATATTAATATATGGTAGAAGTGAGGAGTTAGCGTCGGAAAGATACTCTTTCCACTGTTCTTGAGGTTGAAAGGTGTTTTACTCTGTTACTATAAATATTAAGTATGGTTGAAGCCACATTTAAATATCATATTCTTTAAATTGAAAAATGACACAGGAATAAATCCTGGGTTTTTGTCCTATGTCAAGATGTCATTTTTCAATCTAAAGAAAATTATATTTATTTGAGCTTAGTTCCTTACATACAGTCAGAATAATCACATTAAATTCTTATCATATCAAAATTATATTAAATATTTCACAAAACAAGATATGGGGAAGGAGGGAGGAAAGGGGGGGCAGAATTGAGAGTAAAGGATTACTAACATTTGTTTAAAGTTAATTTTGTTGTTTTTTAAAAAGTCAACATTAAGATATCTCCATTAATGTTATGTTTGAAATGGAAATTTTCCCCTTAATGGAAAATTATTGAGGAAATGATGTGTTCCAATTTTTATTATTTTTTTATTACTAGGTAATGATTGTAGGTTTTAAAAATTTCATATAACAAATAATAAAACATAAATAGTTTGGAAACATTGTCACGTGTTGATTCTTTCTGTTTATTTTGCTTTCATACTTTCAGAGGAAAATGAAACAGGTATGAAATAATGAAATATTTATAGTTTTATAATTTTATTAATATCTTTTTTTTTCCAAGCATTTCTGAATTGATTCTAATAATATATGGTGAACATCTGATATGGTTAGGCTAACCTACTAAATATAGAAAGAACTACTGTCACAACTTTATGTTAGCTTACCCTGAGGCTTAAGCCAGTGGTTCTTAACCTTCGTCCTTAACTCGTGGCCCCCTAAATATCCTAAAATATTTTTGCGGCCTCCTAGTTTTTACTAATATATTAATCATTAATATTTATTCTAAAATAGTGGCTTTATTTACAGATTATAATAACATCAAACAAACAAACAGAAATTAACTTACCTAAATGTTTTAATGGGACCTCTGATGTTGAACACTTTCCACTAATTTGTCTATACTAGTTTTGTTAGTATTACTTAATGCTATTCGCATGTAGGAGTCGATTTCACTGCTTCATTTTAATATTTACCATTGTGGAAAATCCTTTTTCACATAAATAAATATAAACAAAGGGCAACAAATTTTAACGGCGATGGTAAGCAGATGGGGATTATTTGTACTATCCATGCTTCCCCTCCCCTCCATTACCCCAGAAAATTGAGAATCTACTATACTTACATGCTCACGATCATCAAATTCTTTCTTCCAAAATGTAAAATTTAAGATAATTGACTTCATTAATAAGAAATAACATTTTAAATTATATTTTTGAGGCCCCCCCAAACTACCTTTTGTGGCCCCCTGATTAAGAATTGTTGGTTTAAACCACACTTTAATGTGTCTTTCATATAAATGTGTCCAACAGGAGAAAATTAATTGTAGGCATGTTTTGGGAGGTTTTCAGGGAATTTTTTCAATTGTAACTTTATTTGTCTTAATCTGAACAAAGGAGAGACACAAATTTACTTGCTGAAACAGATATGAAACATATTTACATTTCCAACAAGATCTTGGTATATTGCCAGGGGCGTCGTTCTGGGGGTCAGGGAGGGTGTCACCTCCCCTACCCTCATATCCTCCATCACCTCAAAGTTGGGGAAAATCTTGAAAGTTGGGAATTTTATGGAGAGTCAAGATCTTGAGTTGGGAAATACAAGAATTAGTCTGTACCACAGTACTCTTGACTAAGAAAATTATTTTCCACAAATTTGTACAGAAAAATTATAAATTTCCTCTGTTAATTTTAGTTGAACAAACACATGAATTTTTGAAATATGTTGTTAGTTCTCCAAGCATATTTTAAACAAAAACAAAAATTTAATTTTCCTTGATATACTATATTAGTATTAATAAACATTAAAATGTTATTCGTGGTTGTCAAAAGGAATTCAGAATATTCTAGTTATTTTGAAAACCTTTTCCATATGCACTATTATTATATATCCATTAACAATATTCATACTCACTTCAATATATCACTACCAATGGATAAATATTGCTTCCTCAGGGTTGACACTCATCTCGAAAACCGAGAAAACACAGGGAATATTAAACAGGGAAAGTAAAAAAAAACACAAAAACTAATAAAATATTTGAGAATTTAGATAACTTAACTGAAAGTTTTAAATTATAGACCTTTATAAAGAAGAAAAATCTAGCTAAAAAGCTGAGCTCACCAATTCGAACTCACATCTTAGCACCTTACTCTCTTTTGAAAGATGGGGTTACATAATGACTGCATATATCTCACCAATAAGCTCATCACATTACTTCCCACCAACTTATTTGATGAAAAATGAAATTTCTCACCTCTTTACATTTATCGTTTGTTTGGAAAAATGTTCCTTTTAGAAAATCTGTAAAACACAAGAAATTTTGTAGTAATAAAATAGTGGCAGCCCTGTTCTAATGAAATTGAAATTTTAAAGATTACACAAAAGTTAAATGAAATGTTAAAGCACACAAGTATGAAAAAATAAACTATAATACTCCTTAGCCTCAAACCTTTGTTTGTACTTTATTATTTTCTTCTAAACATTTTTTTAGGTCCAAAGCTTGTGTTATTAGAATACTGTGGAAAAAGAATATAGTTGTTAATTAAATTAATAGTAAATAATTGTAATTTATCATAAATAAACAAGTAAATAATTGTTAATTTAACTAACATTTTTCAAGATCAATAAATTAAATTAACATTTTCTCCTGTTTTATTATAGCATATCCCATTCCTCATGTTCCAGACTTCTTGTACCAAGAAGCATTCCTTACAACATATCGCACCTTCTTGTCACCGCTGGAATTGATTTGTAAACTGTGTCATCGCCACAAGCGGTTCAGCTGCTCATCTGACCCTGTGAAGCAGCGAGCAGCAAGGGAAGCGTTTTCTCTTCTAGTCAGAGTAGTCAGCGACCTCACGTAAGTGTTTCAACGTTTCTCAATAAAACTAACTTAGAATTTAGTTAAAAGATATGTGCCCTAACAATCCAAGTTATTAACGAGTCTTGATATTCTAAAGATTTTTAATGATAATTGTTTCATATGTATTTTTGTGCACCTCATTTTATTACCTGTTGGGATTGTTAGCATATTTATGCTAATAATTTAGAAATGTGGGAGATAGCATTTAGAGGTAATGTACTTGCATGTGTGAGGGAGAGTGGTAAACCATTTAGGGAAAACCTTCCTCAGTACACCTGATCAGGATTTGAACCCCGATCTCCCCGTAATCAGCAGTCCAATCTATTGCAAAAGTGACACCTTAGATCAGTCAATCACTGAAGCAGGTCTTACATTCTTTCCTTATTCATTTTATCTCTTATGAGCAAAGTACAGACACCTTTTTGATGAAAACATGTTAACCCTTTTTTTTAAAATGTATTTACACATCAAATTGCAGATAAATAATGTCAGTGTCTTTCGAACTGTTTTGTTTACACTTAATCTTAATGTCAATATTTTCCAACAGTAAACTAATCCAAATTTGCTCTGAATGTTGAACATAATTAGTATTGTTCCCTTGTTTCAGAATGTCGGACCTCGATGAAATTGTAGTTCAGACATTAATGGATTTTGTTTACCAGCTACTGTGTAGTGGGGATCTTACCATGGCTAAAGCCCTTAGAGTCAAAATTATTGAGCGGTTCAACCTAAAGAAACTTCACAGCACTTCCAGCACGCTATTGTCATCACTCAATGTTTACACTAGGTACAAAACTTTTTTTTTTTACTTTTTTATAACTAAAGCTTAAGGCAAGATGAAAAGGAACGTGTGTTAAAGTTTGCAGTTCTGCAGTTTTTTCTACCTGTTTAAAGGCTATATGCATATGTACTAATTACCTTAATGAGTTAAAGGTGAAGGTTGAATTTTGAGAAAATATATTTAAATTTGTGTAGAGGGGGAGCGGAAACCCCATTTGTAAAAACCACCCACAATACACCTGGCCCGGATTCGAATCCCGATCTCCCTGTTATCCGCAGTCTATTCTAACACGAGAGTGACGCCTTAGGCCAAGTGTCTACCGAAGCAGGTAACAACATATTGCTTCACTATATACATTTAGTTTGATTTTCTACATAGACTAATATCACATTCTTAAATAATTGCCATGGGCATATCATTTAAACAGAAACATTTTTAATACTAGGAAATAGTCCTGGTTTAATTCTACAATGCTCATTACAATCATATTAAAAATATATATTAAGATTACAATATGTATAAAATTAAACTAAATGTATTTAATGAAGTAATGTGTGATTTATTTTGGGCAAAAATTTTTTTGGTTAAAAATACAGACCTTAATTTATACTCCCTTCTAGCCCACTTTAATAAAGAAACAATATAGTATTTTGAAAGCAAAAAATAAAAGTAAGAAAAAAAAATCTGAATCAACATTTTGGCAGATTTACAAGCATAGGGATAGTATGGCGATTTACCTAGTTAAAAACTTTGCATATTTTTCTGCTTCGAAACTACATCTCATCACTTTGACAAATGATTTAATTGATTTCACTTTTTAAATTGGCCAAGCATATTTGTAAGGAGGACAAGAATATAACAACTTTTTATTATTATGGGAACTGTCGGTAAAGGCCAAAGCAAACATTAACAAAAGATATGTTGATTGATGTAATTTTGTTATAATCTCTCTTCCTTTTGAGCATGACAAAATTCTAATGGAGGTTTCACATTTGTTCTCTTAGGCAAGCCTCACTACTGGATTTCAAATCTGAACAAATTGCAGAACAGATGACTCTATTAGATAATAACTTGTTTATGAAGATAGAAATCCCTGAAGTGTTAGTCTGGGCACAGGAACAGAATGAGGAGCGAAGTCCCAACCTCACAAGGTTCACAGAGCACTTCAACAAAATGTCCTATTGGTAAGAGATTTTTGTTCATCCTAAAAAAAAAGTCAAAAGAATTATTAACTTTACTATGACTATTTTTTCCAGCTGTCTAGTTAAAGAACTTAAGATGATTAAGATCAATTCTGGGTTTGTATAGGAGTTCATTAAAAGATTTAATTTATTCTCTTACATTTACTTAGTAAAAGAACCACATTATTTTGAGAACTACAACATTTCTTTTAAGGAAAATCTCTTTTCGCTTTGAGGTAATTGTATTATATCTCCTTATAGAAATATATTATATATTCTCATCCAATGTTCATTTCCTGTGTTTGTCCTTTATGTCATTCATTCCTTTTACATGTTCCTATCTAAGTGTCATATGATTCTTTACATATTTACTTTTTCTCCCTTAAGTTTTGTTTGTTTTGTTTCCCTTTTTAGGAAGTTGCATTGCGCGTTTCACACTCCTTCCTGATGAGTTTCGATAGAATTAAACCTAGGTCGAGGGGTTGGGGGGTAGTGATCAGTTTCCTTCAAGAGACAGCCATTACCTCTTTGTCCAATGGCAGCAATTTAAAGTGTGAACTGTGTTCTTCTTTTCATTGTAAAAGCCACGATGTGTTTGTCTCTTTTATATGTTTTTATCCACCTTTCCTGTACCTTCTTCCAAATGGAATACTGCTATATGTATTTGTTTTTAATTTTCTTAAGTGTTTGAGAAGATTTTTTAAACTCTTATTTCAAGAAGCTTTACAAATAATATAAAATCCACCTAGGCACCACCCATTTTCTCCTCACTTATCACATATTTTTAGTGTACAAGTTGGTTAAATATTTATTTAGAATTTTATTTTATGTTCTTTTAGGGCTCGTTCGCGAATCTTGGAACAGAATGAGGCAAAGGATCGTGAGCGCTATGTGGTGAAGTTCATCAAGATTATGAAGCACCTACGCAAGATTAACAATTTCAATTCATACTTGGCACTTCTGTCTGCAATAGACTCTGCTCCAATAAGACGGTTGGAGTGGCAAAAACAGATCACAGAAGGCCTCAAGGAGTATTGTGCTCTCATAGATAGCTCGTCTAGTTTTCGAGCTTACAGACAGGCCTTAGCTGAGACCCAACCTCCTTGTATACCTTATATGTAAGTAATGTCATAAACATGTTATGTAATCTTATAGCTCACATGATTAGTTCATAACTAACACATACCCATCTTTTATTATGTTCTTCCAAATATAACAAAATAAAGGAAAAATGGTGCCAAAAAGCTGTTTTATATTAAACATTGTATAGAAGATAAAAGGGCAAGGCCTACACACTCACCACAAAACTGAAGGCCTCAAAGTTCACAATAAAAAAATCAACAAAACACATAATTATCATATTTTCAGGGTATGTCCCTCCCCTTCATCAGCAGAAGAGAGTAACACACCACCTGGACTATGGCAGCATGGCCAGAGTTAGTTCATAGTAATTTAGATACCTACCGTTGTTGCCTGTTTCTTGATTTAAGACATGTTTTGTAAAAATGCCACAAGGCTATTGAAATAGGCAAGCTTCTTTGAAAGAAATACTATTTGTTTGATCCAAAAATGTTGGAAGTACGGTAGCTTTGAAAATGTAGGTGGTATTATTGAATAAAATAGGGAAAAAAATGACATTTACATGATAAAGAAGGAAAATGAAAGAAAAGGAGAATAGAAACAAAATGGAGGAAGGTAAAAAAGAAGGGAACAAACACATTGTGGGTATGTAAATAAATAAAAAATGTTGTTAAATGGTTATTTTTAATTAAACGTTGAAAAGATAATAGAAGGCCAAGGCCCTTCTTTAATTCTGACAGCCTACCACCATTTTTATATTTATTTTCATTTTGTAAAATCAATCAATAAACAGGTAACAACAATATCCAAGGGACCATTATTTACCTATAACCATGCTGCCATAGTCCAGTTGTTGTTTTACTCTCTTCTGCCGAAAAAGAGGATTGGTGTACCCGAAAATTTCATAATTATTTGTTGTGTTTTAAATTGTGAACTTTGAGGCCTACAGTTTTCTGATAAGTGTTTAGGCCTTGCCCTTCTATCTTCTTTTCAAAATATAACAAAACATACCTCTAAAAGTGAAAAAGATTTTTCCTTAAAGAAATACCAATTAATTTACAATAAGTTTATATATTTTTCAGAGGCCTAGTTCTTCAAGATTTAACATTTGTTCACATTGGCAACAGTGACCTCCTCCCAGAAGGTTGTATAAATTTCTCAAAAAGATGGCAGCAGTTTAATATAGTTGAAAACATGAAGAGATTTAAGAAAGGGTAAGTAAAAGCTTCATTAGTATATCAACTTCCTAATATGAACAATTATTTTTACCCCTATACATTATAAATAAAAAAACTATAACCTACCATAAAAGATGGAAAAATTATATGTTACCTATTACTCTACCAACTCAATACATATTAATAAAATAGGAGTAACGTTGATGCAATGGGAACTAAATTAACTATGAGGCATTATATTAAATAAAGTTGCCCTATAATGATTGCTAGTTAAAAATCGTCAAAACATAGATCAACAAAAATAGTTTTAATCCAACCCAATACATTTGGGAGCATGTGAGATATTGAGAAAGGAAAGGGTTGACATTTAAACGTAGAAGAGCAATAAGAATCTGACTGCTAACTATGTAAATAATGAACCCAATCAAAATGATCACAAACTTGAATTCACTGCCATTCCCAATATAGCTAAATAAGAAGACTAGTGCTTTGAAATCCTACCACAGTTACTATGATGACCCTCTACAGCCACACTGCCTAATAAAGTAGTGGGGTGAAGGTAAGGAGTTTTCTCCCTCCTTGTATCAAACATTATAATTGCCATAATAACAAGGCTGCTAAAACATATTTTACTTTTCTAATTACTACAGTTGGCAATATTAAAAAAACACTTTATACTTCTGGTCCCTTTGATTTTACATCATTACTACCAAGTAGATTTGTCCTTGGATTGGTCTAACAAAATCAATATAAGGTTGTGGTTATGGTTCGACAGACAGGTTTGCTCACTATAAACTATGAAATCGCTGGAAGAGTTTTGGTTGCCGATTGACACATTCAAATTGAAAGCGTTTTTTAAAAACAAATAATTGTTTTAGCGCCTCATCATACCACTCATTCATGGTATTTACACACGTACCAATTACACTAATGTGTTAGGGATGAGGAAGGTTGATTTTAAAGCAAGTGTACCCATGTTTGCTTGGGATATCATTTAAGAAAATCCACTTTCTGCACACTTGATTGGGATTAGAGCCCTCATCTCCTCGTCACTAGTATATTGCAGGAGTGACAACTTAGATCATTTGACCACTGAAGCAGGATGTCTCTTTTCTGCCTGCCCTTACCACCACCTCCATATCTTACAAAAATATTTAGTAGCCAACATTTAAAAAATATAAGATTCTATTGTATTCTGTAAGAGTATGTCAAATATAAATAAAGAGAAGAAAAAGTAGATAATCTCGGAGTAATGGCATTAAAGATAGGCCCTGTTAATTGCAATTTAAAAAAAATTAAATTATAAAGTGTATTTGATTGTATTTAAATGTATACAACTTTTTTTTTTCTATTTTAGAACATACTCTTTTAAGAAGCATGAACGTATTATTGCATTTTTCAACAATTTTGATGAGTTCCTGTGTGAAGAAGCAATGTGGCAAATATCAGAATCAATAAAACCAAGAGGAGGGAAGAAAGCACAAGCGTGAGGCTAACGTATGTGTAGCATAACTTAGGAAATGTATTATTTGTATTATATAACACTTTCTTCTACACTGGGAGCAGTAAACAAAGACAATTTCATGCACAGTTTTCAAAGTAATAGTTTTGCATTTTGTCAAATGACAATTGGTTTTTTAATGTAATCAGTACATACATTAATTTGGAGCTGTTTAAATGAGAATAGGTTTGAAATATTATTTAACAAACAGTAGAACTAATACGAATGGTAACGAATATTTCATATCGACAGGGATTCGATGGGTTGCTGTAACATTTAATTAGAGGAATGAGTATCAATGACCCAGGTGAATCACTAAAGAGTTAAAAAAAAAATCTAATTTGAATGTTCAGTTAGCAGTTAATACAATCAGAAAACTCAACACATAGCTAATAGCTAAAAGGCTTAACTATATCATGGGTCTGTGAACTTAGTTTCACAAGTTCCAGCGCTGCATTCAGTGAACTGCTGACTTTATTTATGCCCACGCCTGGCATGGATTGCCAATTATTTGGTTTAAAGGAAAACATTAATAACTTGCTTTTAGTGAATTTAGCTATTTACACTTACCAGAACTTTAGTTTCTTGGGTGTTTTGATTTGTTTTGGCAGCAATATAACTAATCCTGTCATGGCCTACACTTAAGTAGGGGGTCAATTGCTTATTGGTCCTCAGGTAAACCTTTTCTAACTGAGGCTATGGGTGCTGACAATGATTTAGCTAATCATCAAAAAACCCCACACTCCCTAATCATCAACAACCTCCACACTCCCTAATCATCAACAACCTCCACACTCCCTAATCATCAACAACC